>CAKNYM010048731.1:107103-150194 GCA_932195095.1 Andricus curvator
AAGAGACCTGCACCAAGTAAATCTAAACACGACAATCATATGATTGTCGACCTCGTTATCGACATTATTTACAAAATCAAGAGATATCTTATTATTATATTATCTATAAAAAGCAAGAGACATTAAGCAAGTAAATATAAACGCGAAAATCGTACAATGTCGATATTACATCTATAAAAAGCATCTACAAAAAGAGAGACATCCACAAAGCAAATCTGAACACGATGATCGTAAGAGTGTCGACATTATGTACAAAAAGAGAGACATGCTCCCAGCAAATCTAAACTCGTTAATCGTACGAGAGTCGAAATTATCTACAAAAAGCAAGAAAAATGCATCCAGCAAATCTGAATGCTCCAATCGTACGAAAGTCGACATTGTATACAAAAAGAGAGACATTCAGAAAATCCGAGAGAAAATCTGAACTCGTTAATCGCATGAGAGTCGACATTTTTATCTATACAAAAACAAGAGACATGCACTCAGAAAATCTGAACGCGCCGACCGCAGGATAGTCGACATTATCTAGAAAAAGAGAGATATGCAGTATGCACCAAGAAAATCTGAATGCGACAATCGTTCGAGGAGGCGACATTATCTACAAAAAGCAATAAATATGTTATTATATTATCTACACAAAGACAGACATCCACCAAGCTAATCTTAACGCGACAATTGTACAATAGTCGACATTATCTACAAAAAGAGAGACATCTGAACCCGTTAATTATTGTAGGAGGGTCGACATTATCTATAAAAAACAAGAGATGTGATATTATATAGACATCCACCAAACAAATTTGAATGCGACAATTATACGAGTTGGCATTGTCTACAAAAAGAGAGACATGCACCCAGCAAATCTAAACTCGTTAATCGTAAGAGAGTCGAAATTATCTGCAAAAAGCAAAAAACATGCACCTAGCAAATCTGAACGCGCCAAAAGTACGAAAGTCGACATTGTATACAAAAATAGAGTCATGCATCTAGAAAATCTGAACCCTTTAATCGTGCGAGAGTTGACATTATCTACAAAAAACAAGAGACATGCACTCAGCAAATCTATAAATGCACCGATCGCACGAGAGCCGATTTTATTTAAAAAAAAGAGAGAGATGCACTCAGCAAATCTGAATGCGCCGATCGCACGAGAGTTGACACTATCTACAAAAATCAAGACATATGTTATTATATTATCTACAAAAATACAAACATCGAACAAGCAAATATGAACGCGCCAATCGTACGAAAGTTGACATTATCTGCAGAAAACAAGAGACATGCACCCAGCGGATCTGAACGTGCCAATCGTTCGAGAGTCGACATTATCTACAAAAAGGAATATATATATGATATTATTATATTATCTACAAAAAGACAGACATTCGCCAAACAAATCTGAATGCGACAATCGTACGAGAGTCGACATTATCTACAAAAAGAGGCATGCACCAAGAAAATCTGAACTCGTTAAACGTACGAGAGTTGACATTATCTGCAAAAAGCAAGAGACGTGCACCAAGTAAATCTAAACGCGACAATCGTACGATTATCGACATTATCTTTAAAAAGCAAGAGTCATGCACCCAGCAAATCTGAATGCGCTAATCGTGTTAGAGTCGACATTATCTACAAAAAGAGAAGCATGCATCCAGCAAATCTGAACGAGCCAAGCGTTCGAGAGTCGACATTATCTACAAAAGGAGAGACATGCACCCAGCAAATTTTAACTCCTTAATAGTACGAGAGTTAACATCTAAAGAAAAAGCAAGAGACCTGCATCAAGTAAATCTAAACACGACAATCATATGATTGTCGACCTCTCGTTATCGACATTATCTACAAAATCAAGAGATATCTTATTATTATATTATCTACAAAAAGCAAGAGACATTAAGCAAGTAAATCTAAACGCGAAAATGGTGCAATTGTCGACATTACATCCATAAAAAGCAAGACATATGCACCCAGCAAATCTGAACGCGCCAATCGTGCGAGAGTTGACATTATTTACAAAAAGAGAGACATCCACAAAGCAAATCTGAACACGATGATCGTAAGAGTGTCGACATTATGTACAAAAAGAGAGACATGCACCCAGAAAATTTGAACTCGTTAATCGTACGAGAGCCGACATTATCTGCAAAAAGCAAGAGACATTAAGCGAGTAAATCTATAAACGCGACAATCGTAAGATTATCGACATTATCTAGAGAAAGAAAGAGAAATGTACCAAGTAAATCTGAATGCGACAATCATACGATTCTCGACATTATTTTACAAAAGCAAGAGACACGCGCCAAGCAAATCTGTATGCGTCAATCGTACGAGTCGACATTATCTACAAAAAGAGAGACATGCCCCCGGCAAATCTGAACGCGCCAATCGTTCGAGAGTCGACATCTATGAAAGAGAGACGTGCACCACGTAAATCTAAACGCGACAATCGTACGATAGTAGAAACTATCTACAAAATTCCAGAGAAATGCACCCAGCAAATGCCATGATCCAATAAGCCATGAATCTGAATAGTCAATCTTACGATTTATGACATTCTTATTATTTAGAAATAACAAAAGGGTATGCTCTAAGGGTATAATTCTAAGGGACAACCCGGATATGTAAATTAATGAAATCTCTGTCTTGCAAAGTATGATTAGCTATAAATAATTCGGAATGTGAGAGCGCAGCATTTTCTGAACAAAATTAGGGGAAGTCAGAACATAGTGTTTTTTTTTCAAAATTAAACCCGTGCTAATATATTTGTTCTTCAGGTCCTTATTTTGAATAGGTTCAAAAGAAACCTGGCTTTTTTCTGTACAATATATGATTAATTTACTTATTTGTTTATAATTCATGTTCGTCATTCATTCACAACTTAATTGTGTGAAAGTATGGAAAACAGTGACCATGAATCAATCATAGGAAATACGCAAATGTCGTGACAAGGACCCGCAGTGACATATTTCAAAGTCGTCTGGCTTCCATTCATGATCAAAGATCCGTACATACTTGACTACTCTTGTTGTTATCGAGGTCTTCGCCCGCAAAGTGTACGTGCACCTCCACAGGTCATCTGTTTCGATCTGCACTTTCTCCCTTCTCGTTATACTACGTCGAACGTAGTACATACGTTCAAGGCCTGCAAAAGATAGTTTAACAAACGGAAACTACGCCAAGGTCCTCTGAACATTCGCACTTAACTTTGTTAGCTTCTATGAAATAGATATTAAAACTAATAAAAGGTATTCTTTGCTGCTGTACAAATTATTTTTCTTTGTAGCCTCTATAACAATCATTTACTTTTCCCATAATTCATAATTTTCAACAAATATACAGGGTGTTTACCCCCACGGAAGATTTTCAATTCTCTGTCATTTTCCGGTTCTTCTCCCGGTCAATTTAAATGATTTGCATAATTTCAAACGATTTTTAAAGATTTCAAGAAACTTCTAAACATTTTAAAAGATTTCTGATTTGGAACAGCGAATTTTGGAAAAGAATTATAATTCTGAGTTGAAACATCAGATAATTTTTGGTCATAAGAATTTTGATTCTGATTTGGAACAAAGAATTTTGTAAATAATTATAATTCTGAATCTGAGCAGGGATTTTTATAATTCCCTTCTTTTTAGCTTCTAATGTGTCCCCTAAGGATTTACATTTTTCTTATATCTCTTCCCTATTCCTTTACACACCCCCCACATACTTACTTGGTGGTGGGAGGGTAACCTACTGTTTAAGGTGGGTTCCGAACCACCAAGAGCAACAGCTTTAAGTACTTAGAGAACGTTTTTCTCTAGAGGTACCGGTCATACGACTCTCCGGAGATGAACAACTTGCTAGGCACAACCCTTGCTAGGCAAGTGTTCACCGCATGGGCCGCCAAGGCTCTTCCAGAGTGCGAGGCTGGAATCGAACCCGCAAGCCGACGGCTTCCCTTCTTCTAAAACAGAATAAAAATTATTTTCCAAAATTCCAGTTCAAAGTCAAAAATTCTCTGTTCCAAGTCAAATAATAATTCTTTATGAAAATTCCCTGTCCAAAGTGAAAATTTAATTCTTTACGGAAATCTCCTGTTCCAAAGTCTAAATTATAATTCTTTACGTAAATTCCCTTTTTCTAAAATATCTGATTTGTTCAAAGGAATTTCAATACATGACTTGGAACAGGGATTGTTTTTGTCAATTTCATTTTTATACACTAACTGTCTCGTCACGAAATTCGAGATGATTTGTCAACATTTTTGCATTTGTTTGGCTAGTCATTCCGAAATTTCGGGACTAATCCATTGCCTTTTCCAGCTCCGCCAATTTTGCAAGACTAAACGTAGCATTTTATAAATCAGAATTAAAATTATTTTCCAGAATTTTCTGTTCCATGTCAAAAATACGTGTTAAATACAAAATTGTAATTCTTTACGGAAATATTTGTATATATTTCATTCATTTATTCCCCGTCCAAACTCAAAATTATAATTCTTCAAAAAAAGTCACTATACCAAGTCACAATCAAATTTATTCCCAAAGTTCCCTCTTCCAAGTCCGAATTACATTTATTTACCAAATTTTCTATTATAATTCAGTAATAAGTAACTCTGTTTTTCCCAAATTTTGAAGAGGGAAGTTTCAAATTGTGACAAATTCTTACTAGGAACAGGGATTTTTTTTAAATTCCCTTCTTCTAAATGAAAATTAGAATTCTTTTAAAAAATTACCGTTCCATGTCAAATATTCCCTATTCTAATTATTTACGGAAACTCCTTGTCTTGCAGTACAAATTATAGTTCTTAACAAAATTTCCAGTTCTGAAGTGAACTTAAAATGAAAATTATAATTCTTCACGGAAATTTCCAGTTCCATCTCAGAATTATAATTCTTTTAGTTCAATGAAATAGGTTACACTCAGAGAAAAAGTTGTCTTGAAACAAAAGCATCGTCCTCTTGCCTGTTTTGTTTTGAACGACGTGAATATATCTTCTACACAAACATAATTATTTGGCTGCAACATTAGGTGAAGTTAGCTGCATAAGGAAAATTTTTACTGCAAAAGGATTCCCGTTGAGACAAATGAAAATCCTCTCAACCTTAAATTTAAGAGGGAATTCCATTCACGTCAAGAAACATCATTTTGTCACAAGAGGACATTTCTCTGAGTGTTAATTAATCGTTTTTTTTTGTTCGATAAAGAAATAGAATTAGAATTTATTTATTAAGTCCCTAGGGCTAAACAGCCTTCTAAGGAACAAATAAATATAAATTTTGTATAAATAAATTGATACTTTAGAGGAATAAAAAAAATTATATATTTGGCGGTCATTAAACAATAAACATATTAACATAAGTATCACATCATAAACAATAATTCTCTTTTTTTATTCCTCTAAAAGACCAATTTATTTTTTTATTAAACAAAAAAATGATTTATTAAACTAACCCCAGATAACAATCGTCCGGCGCATTGAACCCGCACGTCATGCGTGCAAAAATGCATTAATTTGGCCATCATGTGCCTCGTTCAAGTGATGGGCACCAGAGTGCGAGCAGAATGCTTCTCATTTCGCTGTCACGCATGCAGTCACGCAGTGTTGATATTATGCGACGCACATCGTGTAGGCACGGTGGTGGCCGGGGATGACATAAATTTACGGAAATTTAAAATGATCAAAATTAAAAATTAAGGTAATATTAAAAATATTAAAAAAACTAATTATTGAACCGGGCTTAACATGTTTCGGTCCGCGCGCAATGGTGTTTCACCGCTTTTGAAAATTCTTGTGAACTTTAATTTTTGGAAATTGAATTTAATGAATAATATCAAAAAATATTTGTTAAATAATAATTTTATCATTTTCAGGGACCGTTTGCTCTCTGACCAAAAAATTGTATACCCTCTTCTACCATGCGGCGGTTCAATTATAAATAAAAAATTTGTAGATACATTAAGTTTTGAAAAAATGTTAATTGATTAAATCACTTAAGTCTAATTATTATTATCATATATGAAAATATATATAATCGTTTCAATAATATCAATAATAATATAAGTTTAAAATGTACTGAGCGAAATCTTTATTGAAATATATAATCATTTTCAAAAAACGCGCGATGGCAGTATATCAATGATACGCGTAGTAAATACAATCGCTAAACGCTCGCTTGACTAGTGCGTAATGTGTCATTTTTCCTCCATTTGCAAAGAAGCAGAAGTCATTGTTTTTTCCTGCTCCCGGCGTCTCTTATTGTGTCCAGTTTTATGCGTTTTATCAAATATATCGCAATATAATCCATAATTGAATTCTTGGATTTTAAGTTATTGTGGATTTCTTTTTCGTTAAGCTTTTCTAATAAGTTTGCCAAAGTTTGAGACTGAAGCAAACTTTATTATAATATTCTTTTACGAATTGCGTTTAACTTTAACCAAGATTTGCGATAAGTGAGTTATATGTAGATACACGACTTTAATAAAATAATAAACGATATAAAATCCATTTTCCACTTGTTATTTTACATTTAAAACAATTAAATTAATTATTTATTAATCCTCCCATTAGACCTGCACTTCGTGTGTGCAATCTGCCCGCACGCATTGTGACTGCACGACGTGCGACCCATGTGTGCATCAATTGATGTCGCAGCTGTGTGATCATATGCGTGCACAATTGTTATCTGGGACTCGTTGAACTAATTTTTTTTTATTAAAAAAACACTTTTAAGTATTAATTTTTTATTATTCGTACTTGGCATTATTTTTTTATTTCACAACTTTGATTACCCTTAACATAAATAAATAAAATATTGGTTTTAATCGTGTGCAAAACCACGAATCTTGCGGACGTTTCGTGAACTGCAATGTTCACGAAACGTCGGCAAGATTCGTAGTTTTGCACACGATTGAAACCCGAAAACCTCCTTTAAATTTATTATAATGAATCATCGTGGAAGCATTAAATCTATTATTAAATAAAATATTCTCGAAAATAGTAATACTCATGTACTTGGCGGATCTTTTCACATCTTTAATGATGTTTTTGGTGTGATAACTTCACTAAGATTATTAATAATAAATTGTTACGGCTTTTCAATTCTCGAACTTATTTTTGGAAACATTGATTCAAATTGCGTTCAATTCAATTTAACGACGCAGAAAAATGAGATTTTCTTGCATTTAGTAATAAATTTCTTATTTCAATCGTAAGATTACGAAATCCACTTAAAACGAGTATGTTGTAAATATGAAACTGCTAAACCTTACTATACATTTGCCGTGAATTTTTTCTTATCAGATCCGTATACGCATATAAAAAATGGTTAGAACTAGATATAAAAGACTCTAGCGAGATATATTAATAAATATTGTATTTTTCACGTAATACTTAAATATTATAAATGGCCATAAAAATCAGGATTGCCTGAGTTCAGCCTTATTGTTAGTTTTCTTATTGGAATCTTCGAATTTGGATGTTACTAAATTATAATTTATGCGATTTCATAAAAATTTGGTTTAAAAAAATCTTCATTCACCTGATTATAGGAAAATCTTTCACAAAACAAACTTTAAGAAACATTAATAATCAGTTAATTAAAATTGAGACTTTCACGTGAATAACTTGGAATGCCTATGTTAAAACATTTATGCTCCTATAAAAAGTAGTTCACAAGAAAGCTTACGAAATTAAACAATTTCTGGATATTAATTTTTCAAATATTTGTTTGAATATTTTTATAGGCAATATTATTCAGAAATAGTAGATCTAGTTTGTAAAGAGTTTAAAACAAATTTTTTTTTTAAATGGATACATGCAATTAATTTTTATACTTGAAATAAATCATCAAATTTTAGAAGACATATTCCGAGCAAAATATTTCAATTCAGGATTTATGAGGAAACAGGTAGATAGACCACAGTTGATATCCCTCCCAAAAACAAAGAACCGATTGAAAAAAATGGAAATAAAATTAGAAAAAATACGCCTTATATTTTTTCAAAATGGAAATGCGTAACGGAATCTGACGCTCTTTTATACAATTTGTTACACTCGCTCGTTGATTTACAATTTTTTGATTTTCTGTAAAATATGGGAGCATAATCTCAAAAATTGTGATCCAATGAAAAAATGTCGAGTAAGTAAGTAAAAAAATCGAGAGTAAGAATGAAAAAATCTCTGCTCAATCGGAGTTTGCTCATTTACGACTTGCGAATCGGAATTAGCAGATTAAACTCATTTAAATGTTAAGGTCCCATTTAAATGTGTGACTTTGATGAAGTAAACGGTTGTTAAATCCGCTTTATTAAAAGAAACAGATTCACTCCATAAAAATCGTTGGGCCCGTTCTTGAGATAAAGTATATAGTATTTGCTCGTTTAGTATAACAATATATCAAATATTTGACTTGCAGATTAACTTATTTCAGTTTTCAATGGACCCCAGGAGCATAAAAAAGTGTCCATCAGTTAAAAAATTATTCTGGGTAATTTTCCTCTTAAATACATCACTGATGAAATCCTTTCACATGGTGGCCGAAAAACTTCATTTTTAAAACTCCCTGATTTTCCCCTGAACTTTTTTTCATTTTCCCTGTACATTAATATTCAAAGACCAGAATACTAACCTTATAACATTTTCAAAATAAAATCTTTCATAAATGGAATGAAACATGTTCACTGTTCAGAATAAAATTTCAAAAGTTCAAATTTATTTCAACCAACAAATATGACTCTTTACCATAAAAGTTGAAATTTAAATCCAAAAGGATGAATTTGCAACAAAACAGTTGAATTTTCGACTAAAAAGATTACTTTTTAACAAAATAATTAAATTTAAAAAAAATAGTTGAATTTTCGATCCGAAAGGACAAACTTTCAACAAAATAGTTGTATTTTCGACCCAAAAAGATTTCTTTTTAACAAAATAATTGAATATTGAACCAAATAGTCGAATTTTCAAACAAGAACGATTAAAGTTCAAACAAAACAGTTACGGATTGAAACAAATAGATGAATTGTCAAGTAAAAAATTCGAATGTTTCCGAAAATAGTTGACTTCTAAACCTAAAAAGATGAACTTTCAACAACATAATTCATTTTCAAAACAGAAAGATGAGTTTTTAACCAAATAGTTGGATTCAAACCAAAAATACGATTTTTTAGAAACCAGTTGAATTTTGAAGAAAAAGATGAATTCCCAGCAAAAAGTGTAATAGTTGATATTTCAACGAAAAAAACAACTAATTTTTAACAAAATAATTGAATTTTCAACAAAACACAAGAATTTGTAACCAAATAGTTGAATTTTCAACCTACAAAATTTATTTGTCAACAAAAGATGTGATAAATCATATTTCAACCAAAAAATATGAAAATTCTATCAGAAGATATGAATTTTTAAACCTAAAGTATGAAGCATCAACCGAAAAGATTAATTTTTTACAAAAAAAGATGAATTTTCAACAAAATACGGGAATTTTGAAACCAATAGTTAAATTTTCAACTACAAAAGATAACTTCTCAATCAAAAATGGAAAATTTAAAGTTTTCAGTGACAGAAATTAAATTTAAACCAAAAAGAAGGAATTTTCAACAAAATAGAATAATTTTCAACCAAAGAGATGAATTTTCAAGTAAAATGATAAACTTTCCAAACAAGAAAGTGACTTTTTAACAAAATAGAACATTTTTTAGTCAAATAATAAAAAAGGTTTCATCAAGATTGTTAAACATTCAAGCCAAAAGACGAATTTTATTTAAAACAGTTGAAGATTGAACCCGAAAATATAAATTTTCATGAAAAATTTTACTTTTTAAACAAAACTGTTGCATTTTTAACCAAAAAAGAGAAAATTTCTAACCAAGATGATTAATTTTCTACCAAAAAAGACGAATTTTCAACAAAATATTTCAATTTTTAACCAAAGAGACAAACCGTCAATGAAAAAAAATTAATTATTAACAAAGCAGTACAACTTTGACCCAAGTAGGTGAATTTTAAATAAAAAATGGTCAATTTTCAACAAAATAGTAAAACTTACAACCAAAGAGATGAATTTTTCATTAAAACGATGATTCACCAGCTGGAATAGTTAAATTTTCAGATGAATAAATTAATTTTCAACAAAAAAAACAACAACTTTTCAAGTTAAAAAATGATTTTTTAACGAAGGGTTTCAGCCTTCAGGCAGGTAGTTCAATTTTTGACCAAAGAAGATGAATTTTTAACGAATAATGTATTAGCAAATATTTCAACCAAAGAAGATTCTCATTTTAAATCAAAAACAGTTGGATCCAACCAAGAAAGACGAATTTTCAAACAGTCGTACCTTTACCCCAAAATAAAGATGACATTTCTACTACAGCCGTTGAATTTTTAAAGCATAAACTATCAAGTTATATGAATTAACAAAAAAATTAGAAAAATTACCAAAAAAATAGTTCAATTGTTAAACAATAAATATTTCAGTTTAATTTTAAATATCATGATATGAATCTTCAACAAAAAGTTAATTTTCTACCAAAATAGTTAAATTTTCAACACAAAAAGACGAATTTTCAACAAAACAGTTGAATTTTCAACCAAGAAGAGTGACTTTTTTACAGAATCGTTGAATTTTCAACCAAATAATGAAATTTTTAACTAAGAATATGATAATTAGAAGGAGGCAACTACAAAAAAAAGAATAGAAATACAAAACAAATCAATGACTGACAAGAATATTATATCAGGGTGGCTGCAAAACTTCATTTTAAAAATTCCCGCTTATAAACGGAATACAACAATTTCAAATATTGCCAGTTATTCAAAGTGTTTCTTATGGAAATTCTGTGACTTTTGTGAGTTTTTTTTCAAAATCCCTGACTTTCTCTGACTAATAAAACTCCCTGACTTTGCCCTGATTTCCAGTTTTTGCTTGACCTACGGTCACCCTGCTTTGATTTCACGGATGTTTTGATTATTTTTCCTCCCATTAAAATTAAAAAATAACTTGACTTTACTTTTAAAAAAAACGCATTAAAAAATATTCAAAAAGTGGCTTGCCATATTTTTCACTAATGCTCTAAAAAGAATTAAAAACAAATATCAGGTTGTTTACTCAGATCCTGGAAAAAAATTCCCTGACATTTCCAGGTTTTTTCCAGGTATCTCAAGATTTTCCAAGTATAATTTTCAACTATATAGTTGAATTTTCAAATAAAAAACATAAATTTTCAACCAAAAGTGGAAAAATTAAATTATGAGTTGAAAAAAATTATTTAACAAAAAAAGAATTTTCAACAAAATAGTTAAATTTTCAATCAAAGTGATGAATTTTTCACTACAATGATGAATCTGTAACTGGAACTGTTGAAGTTTGAGCCAAAAAGATGAATTTTTAACCAAGAAAATTAATTTTCTAACAAAAAAGATTAATTAAAAAAAAACACGAATTTTCACTAAAAAAGATCAATTTTAAATCAAATATGTATCATTAAATTTTTAACCAAAGTGATAAATTTTCAATTCAAAATGATGAATTTTCAACTGCAATAGTTGAATTTTTAACCAAAAAGATGAATTTTCAATTAAAATGGTGACTGTGACTGGAACAGTTGAATTTTGATCGAAGATTAGTTTTCTAACAAAAAAGACGAATATTCATCAAAATACATGAATTTTCAACTAAAAAAGATAAATTTCCAACCAATAATTGAATAGTTAAATTTTGAGTAAAAAAATTAATGTTTAACCAAAGAGATGAATTTTAAACTAAAATTATGGAATATTCAACTGGAGAAGTTAAATTTTCAGTTAAGAAGATTAATTTTCAACAACAAAAAAACTAATTTTCAACAAACTAATTCTAGTCTCAACTGCAAAAGTTAAATTTTTGGCTACAAAAATGAATTTTCAACAACAAAACACGAATTTTCAACCATACAATTTAATTTTAAATTAAAATGATGAATTTTCAACCAAAAAATAGATTTTTAACAAAAAAGTTTAACTTTCAACCAAGTAGTTAAATTTTTATCCAAAAAAGATTAATTATCGACGAAAAGTGTACTAGTTGATATTTCAGCCAAAAAATATTTTAATTTCATATCAAAAGCAGGTAAGTTCAACGAAAAAAGACGAATTTTCAATAAAAATACAATAATAATTAAATGTTTAGTTAGGAGATTAATGTTTAACCAAAGAGATTAATTTTAAACTAAAATTATGGAATATTCAACTGGAAAAGTTAAATTTGCAGTTAAGAAAATTAATTTTTAACCAAAAAGAAAACGAATTTTCAATAAAATACTTCAAGTATCAACTGCAATAGTTAAATTTGCAGTAAAAAAATTAATTTTCTACTAAAAACCCGAACTTCCAACTATATAATTAAATTTTCAATTAAATAGCTGAAAATCAATTAATAATCAATCAAAAATTAATTTTTAACAGAAGAGTTTAACTTTCAACCAAGTAGTTGAATTTTCATCCAAAAAAAGATTACTTCTCGACAAAAAGTGTACTAGTTGATATTTCAGCCAAAAAATATTTTAATTTCATATCAAAAGCAGGTAAGTTCAACGAAAACAGACGAATTTTCAATAAAAATACAATAATAATATAATTTTTAGTTAAAAAATTAATGTTTAACCAAAGAGATGCATTTTAAACTAAAATAATGGAATATTCAACTGGAAAAATTAAATTTACAGTTAAGAAAATTAATTGTCAACCAAAAAGAAATCGAATTTTCAATCAAATACTTCAAGTATCAACTGCAACAGTTAACTTTGCAGTAAAAAAATGCATTTGTTACTAAAAGCCCGAACTTCCAACTATATAATTAAATTTTCAATTAAATAGCTGAAAATCAATTAATAATCAATAAAAAATTAATTTTTAACAGAAGAGTTTAACTTTCAACTAAGTAGTTGAATTTTCATCCAAAAAAATATTACTTCTCGACAAAAAGTGCACTACTTGATATTTCAGCCAAATAATATTTTAATTTCAAATAAAAAACAGTTAAGTTCAACAAAAAAGGAATAATTTTCAACCAAAATACAATTATAATTAAATTTTTAGTTTAAAAAATTAAGGTTTAACCAAAGAGATGCATTTTAAACTAAAATAATGGAATATTCAACTGGAAAAATTAAATTTACAGTTAAGAAAATTAATTGTCAAACAAAAAGAAAACGAATTTTCAATAAAATAGTTCAAGTATCAACTGCAACAGTTAAATGTACAGTAAAAAATTAATTTTCTACTAAAAACCCGAACTTCCAACTATATCTTTAAATTTTCAATTAAGTAGATGAAAATCAATTAATAATCAATCCAATATTTATTTTTAACAGAAGAGTTTAACTTTCAACCAAGCAGTTGAATTTTCATCCAAAAAAGATTACTTCTCGACAAAAAGTGTAGTAGTAATCAAAGGCAGGTAGTTAGGAAATTAATGCTCAACCAAAGAGATTAATTTTAAACTAAAATTATGGAATATTCGACTGGAAATGTTAAATTTGCAGTTAGGAAAATTAATTTTTGACCAAAAAGCAAACGAATTTTCAACAAATTAGTTCAAGTTTCAACTGCAATAGTTAAATTTGTAGTAAAAAAAATCATTTTCAACCAAAAAGACCGAACTTTCAAACATATAGTTAATTTTTCAATTAAATAGATTAAAATCAATTAAAAATGAATTTTTAACGAAAGAGTTTAACTTTTAACCAAGTCGTTGAATTTTCACCCAGAAATTATTAATTCTCGACGAAAAGTGTACTAGTTTATATTTCAGCCAAAAATGCCACGCTGATAAAACCAGTTCTCGTCAGATCACTGAAGTTAAGCAGCGTTGGGCGCGGTTAGTACTTGGATGGGTGACCATTCGAGAATACTGTGTGCTGTTGGCATATTATGGGTGTGGTGAGCCCAAATTTGTAGTTATTTATAACTACAAGAAAACTATCCACCTAGAAACACTACCCGAATCGGGTAGTGTCACGCCTACCCTGAAAGGGAAATGGCTTAATGGTATACTACTAAAGACAGTGAAGGTCAACGAAAAAGACGAATTTTCAACCAAAATACAATAATAATTAAATTTTTAGCTAAAAAAATTAATTTCCAATAAAGAAACGATTTTTCAACAAAATAGATAAATCCAGTAATATAAAGTTACTTTAAAAAGAAAAAAACTTTATTATTTAACTTTATATTAAAATTGAAAAAAATTGAAGCATCTAGAAAAAAATTTCCTGATTAAAAAAAAAATCCCTGACATTTCCAGGTTTTTACAAGGACATAAAAATTCCCTGATAATTCCAAGTTTTCCAGAATTTCCAGGTGAGTATAGACACCCTAAATATAGACATAAATCTGAAAAATCTGTATTTCATGTGTCTCAAAAATATAGGTGTGGCTCATCATAAAAATGAATCACAAATGTACAGACAAAATACTCTGCATCTTTAAATTAAACACTTTACATTCAGTTTGTCGTATAGTCATCGATTCCTATATCCACATAAAAAAAAGTAAATCAATTACGAATATAGTTTTTCAATTAAAGTGAAATATGCGTTAAATAATTTGACTCGGATCACGTGAGAGTATCACAAATACATTTAATCCAGCATTTGTCTGTGGTGCGCCGGCGTATTGTCGGCGGTAAGGCCGTTTTACAGTTATGTAAGGTCGCGCAATATGAAGAAAACAATAACTCGCGGTTAGCAGTGTGAATCCAAGAAATTCTCAAAACTCTTCAGGATCCAATCCTGTACAATTGTACATTTAGGCACACAAAATAACACGGTAGTTTCTTCTTTTGAGCTCACAATTTTTAATCATGCAATAATTACGCTAAACTAAAATAAAACTCTTTTTATTCACACTAATTATTAATAAAAGCATGGAAAATCGTAAAATGCGCTCTACAATATATGTACTTATAAACAAATAATAAGTAGACAATAATAAATTTAATTTCGAATTTAATTTCAATCAATTTTAATTTTGAGAGAGAAGAAGATACTACTTATGTATAATTCTCACACCTTTGAAAAATAATAAGAGCGCTAATGATTATCATTATTACTATTATTATTATTGCTGTATTATGTAACTATTATCATAAGAGGAGAATGGTGCTAAATTGTCAAGTTGGTAGCAGCGCTTTTGGCTTGAAAATGTCGCGGTATTTGGTATTCCTGAATCTTCAAGTCTGGAAATCTTATATGTATTCGTAATTTTTATATCACCCGACGAGGCAATCGATCGCCTTTTGCCTCCCTCGAATTGCCGGTGAACACTTGCGTGCGAAACGATTTCGCAGTCAGAAAGTTCAGAGAGAGACTGGAACTTTTGCAATTTGTGGTAGCAATTTTCCATTCTTTTGCATTTTCGTACTTTGAAGAATTTTAATGCAGCGAATGATTGTTTAAATGAGTTAAAAAATTCAGATACCTATTTTTTGTAATGCTCCCTAGGTGGAAAAAATTTTTTGCAAAAAAATATAAACTTTTTTACACCTGTAATTTTTTGTTAAAACTTGTACAAAATTTAACAATAGAATACAAGTAAATATAAATAGATGATTTTTTATTGTATTTTCTGGTACAAAAGTGATAAAGAAAACAATAAAGTACAAATTGCTATATTTTGAAAATTTGCATAATTTTTTCACTTTGTTGTAAAAGGTGTTACAGAAAATTATAGTATTTTACCTTTTTTAAATTTGAGCGTTTGGCGTCATAAAAATACTTTTTTAATTTTGTGTTAATCATTGTGGAAAATTACAAATCTTTATAACAAACTACAAGATTTCACAAAAGCTAAAATGTTGAAAAACTGTATAAAAAACTATATATATAAGAACTAAGTATATTACATATTTGCCAAGAATTTTTGTTATTATAATAAATTATACACTCTAAATTTAAATCAGTGAAAAGTGACTGATTTGAAGTCAATTTTGACTGATTCAAATAATGCGGAATCGAAGACTGACAAATCAGTCAAATGTAACTTTTCAAATGAGTTATTTTGACTTACTGTTGAAATCAGTCATTTTTAATTATTCAATCTGTTGAATTTTCATCATAAAAAGGTTAATTTTCAACCAAAAAAGATGCATTTTAAACCCAGAAGAAATTTTTTACCAAAAATGACCAATTTTAAACAAAATACAGGAATTTTCAACTAAAAAAAGATTCATTTTCGAAAAAAAAAATTTCAACCAGATAGTTAAATTTTCCATCAAACAGGTTAATTTTGAACCCGAATGATGAATCATTAAACAAACTTCAACTTTCAACCAAGAAGTTGACTTTTCATACAAAAAAAATTATTATCCGCCAAAAAGATAAATTTTCAACAAAATACTTGTATTTTCAAGCAAATGGTTGAAATTGTAACCAAACTTTCAACCAAAAATAGAATAGTTAAATTTTCACTTTAAAAAAAATAATTTTAAACCACAAAAACAACGAATGTTCAACTAAAACCATGAATCTTCAAAAAAAAAATGATTTTTTAACAAAGCAGCCCTTACGAAAAAGAAGTACTGGTAAGTATTGGATCTAATACTTTTTTCGCGAATAAGTATTGGAAATCCAATACTTTTTCGGGAAAAAAGTACTGGATCCTATACTTACCAATACTTCTTTTTCATAAGGGAGTTAAACTTTCAACCATGTAGTAAAATTATCAATAAAAAAGGTGCATTCTCAACAAAAAATGAAGAAGAATTTTCAGCCAAAATTATTTATTTTCTACCAATAATGACGAATTTCCAACGAAATACATGAAATTTCAAACAAATTGCTGAATTTTCAAATAAAAAGGTAAATTTTTAACAAAAAATGGAAGTTATATTTTTAATTTAAAAAATTAATTTTCACTAAAAAACAAGGAATTTTCAACAAAATAGTTAAATTTTCAACCATATACATAAGTTTTCAGCTAAAATGAATGGATGTTTAACCATAAAAACGAATTTTCAACCAATTAGTTGAATTTTCAATACAAAAAGACGAATTCTAAAAAAAAAATCTAATCTGTAACTTTGAATGTGTTAATAAGTCATTTGTCAATTTTAATCATTTATTGAAATGAAGGAATTTAATGAAGAATTTTAATTTAGAAATAAGTTTACTATTTTATTATAGCAAACTACTCAGTCACTTCTATTGCCAGAAGATCAGTCATTTTTGTGACTATTTGATTCAGTCAGCAATATTGACTGATTAATGTGTTAAAACGACTGTTTTATCAGTAGAAATGTCTAATTTTTAGTCAAAGCCCACTTTATTCATTTAATCAGTCAAATTTTGACTGATTTAAATTTAGAGTTTAGATAAAGCAGAAATTTCAGTTATGCAACATTTATTTACATGAAAATGTTACCTAGATATCCCCCAACTATCAGATATAATTTTAAAGCAGAGGAAAACATTTTTAGAAAACAAGTACAAAAAAACTAAAACTATTTTTTCAGGAACTTACGAATAAATACAATAACTCACAACAAACATTACAGAAAAGTACAACTTTAGTCTATTTTTCGGATAAATTTTGTACTTCTTTTTTATATTGTTGTATTTTATTTGTAATTTTAATTTCCTACAAGAATTTAAAAAAAAGCACAGCTATAACAAGAATAATCTACAGGTATTTACAGGTTTTGCAGCCAAAACTTCGTTCTTTTTCGACCTAGGATGACAGATATTTAAAATATTTGCAATTAGATAATTTTAAATTAAGATGTGTAAATGATCACTATTACAAAAAAGCGCCTGTTTAAACTTTAAAGGAATGGTAGAATATTAAAAAACAATAATCGTTAATAAACAACTAAAAACTTACGTTTAGAACTTTGTTTAAATATATATTTACAAAAGCTCAAAACTTAAGTTTGTTGTTGTTTAAAGATTATTATCTTTTACTATTCTACAATTTCTTTAAAGTTTAAACATAGATGCTTTTTTGTAATAACGATCATTTACACATCTTAATATAAAATTATCTTATTGCAATATTCTAAAGATTTGTCATCCTAGGTCGAAAAAAAAATAACTTTTTGGCTACAAAGCCTCTAAATTCCTGTAGTTGTGCTTTTTTTTGTAAAATCTTGTAGGAAATTGAAACTGCAAAATGATACAATACACAAAAAATTCGTCCAAATAATAGACAAATGTTGTACTTACCTGTAATTTTTGTTGTAATATATTGAATTTATTTGTTTTTTTTTATTTTAATACCATTAATAGTATAAGTTTTGTGTATTTTTTTTGTAAAAATGTTTCCACCAGGATCTTTCCAATTAAAAATACCAAAAGTAATTGAAGACGCCATTCGAAATTTGAATTTACAAAATTAAATTAAATTATTATATAACTATTAAATATAATAACTATTAAAAACTGGAAAAATTGAAACGAATAAGGTTCTCTTTTAGGAATTTAAAAAATGGACAACTTGCTATGTTCGGACTAAAGCGCTTTAGATTAATTAAATAATCCTCACGATTTTTTTGAATGTTTTCAAACATTCAGAATTAAACATTTTTTTATTCTAAAAAAATCCAAATTAAAGCGTTCAAAATAATGGGCTTTATAGAGCCTTACAAGCAGCAAACAACGTTCAAACTGGAATTTGTACCGAAATTTCGGTACAAATAGCCCCTTTTCCAGGGGCAATATATTAAACATTTTTCAATAATTTTCTTGCAATCATTTTAAAGGTACATTTTTATAAAATCGCACCAACCTATCACAATAATTTTGAACCATTTTTTATATTTTCTCTGCTCAAAGAAGTATTTTTGTAAAATGTACGAAACAAGTGATTATGAGGTTTTTATGAAAATGATTAAAAATATATATTAATTTTATTTTTATTTTCTTGAAGATGAGACGTCTTCGAATTTTTTTAACTTCTTCAAATGTTTATTATACTAATCTTTACTTAAGTTTTAGAAAAACATTGAAATTTGCACTATTTTGGCAATATCTTCTTAAATAATTGACACAATGCCTTCTACCTGACTTCTTTCGTAGAGAATACTGAGAGCTTTAAAAACAATTAGGAAAAAAATTTAACCCTCATAAAATTAACATTAAAAGAAAAAGTATATTTTGCGATAGAAGAAAAAAATTCCCGGGGTTTTTTCGGTTCGCTAGACGCTATTCAATCAATGTAGTGTTGAAATTTCTACAATAATATTCAAATATTGCAGTTTTTCCGGTAAATTAAAATAATAGAAAAGTGTAGACCTTTTTCTGGGTTTTTATGTTTATTCATCAACATATTTAAAATTTATATAAAATTTAAAAAAATACACCTTGGGCTTATCAAGATTCGTTCATTTGAAACTGAGAAATTTTATTTTTTAAATGTGTAAGATGTTGTACTTTGAATCGTACCCGTTCAAAATAAAACAATTTTAAACTTGGAATATTAACAAATTACAGCATTCAAAAGGCAAATATCTGAAATTTCAAAAAACCGTGTCTGCGCCTACTGAAATTTCGATATGAACAGACCAATTTTTTTGTTTCTAATACCGGAACCTGGAAAGCGGGGGGGAATGTTGTGGTACGAGAACACAATGTCTTTTTTAACACGGGAAAAGCTGAAATAGTTTTTAATTGAACCGTTCAAATTGGAAATGTTCAAAATTAAAAAATTAAAAAATGTTTAATTTTTTTTTACATTTTAACTTTGAAGTGTTTGGATTAAAAAATTTATAAACTAAAGTATTCAAAAGAGATCAATTTGTAACTGAATCAGTATAAAAAACTGAAAAAAATCTCCAAAACAGTAAAAAAAGAATGCTTAAAAATGTTACACCTTAAATTTTTATGAACATAAATTAAGAAAAGATTTATTTGAATTCGAGTCAAGTTTATCTGAATTTAAAAAAAACGTATGATTAAATTCAGGTATTGACCTTCTTAAATTCAGACAATTATTCCTGAATTTAAGGTGGAACATTTTTAAGTATTATTTTTACTGCTAACCTTTTAAAATTAAGAATTATATAATTTCGTGACAAATTTTTGTAAATTTAAAGAGATTGGTGCGATAATAGGGCAATAGTATAAAAGCATAATTAATTACAATATTGTAAAGAATGCTATAGTATTCCTATTAATTACATACACGTTTTGGGACAAAAATGTTTACTTCACGATAAAAAAATTTTACTATAAAAAATGACTTTTTTAATAACAATTACTGGCGGCCAAGTTTGCATGTTTCTTTTTAACAAGATTAGTTTTTTATGTACGTATTTTCTTATTTCAAACATATAATTTTATAAAATATTAAGAATGGTAATATCTCTAATTAACCCCTATTCATTATGATCAGATGATTTTTAAAGATTATAAACTTGCAAAAAAACAGCACAAGCCTTTGACCTATATTAATTGTTATTACAAAAGTAATTCCAAATTATTCTGAAATAAAGATATAAATTTTGTTTGAATCTACATGATCAACCTGAATAAGTATTAGAATTGTCAAATACAGACCAGTCTTTAGTCTATAGGCCGTAAAAGTTCCTTCCACTTAAATGCGAAAAAAATTAATACAACCGAAATAAAAAAAAATCTAACTACATATTTTTGGTTGAAAGTTCATTCTTTCCGTTTAAAAAGTCTACTATTAAATTTCTGGTTAAAAATTCATCCTTTTTAATTTAAAATCTTATTACTTGGTTCAAAATTCAATCATTTTGTTGAAAATTAAATAATTTTGTTGAAGTCATACTTCTTGATCGAAAATTCAACTGTTTTTGTCTTTTGGGCTTGAAAATTCAACAATTTGATAGCAAAACTTTGTCTTTCTTGATTAGCAAATTTTTGGTTGTCGAACATTCATCTTTTTGGCTCTAAAATTCATTGCACTTTCTGTAGAAATTTCACCTTTAGTTTGTTAAAAATGCAACTGACTGGCCTTTTTGTAGAAAATTCGTATTTTCGCCTCGAAAATTCAACATTTAAGAGAATATCAATATTTTGGTTAAAAATTAATTTCTTTCGGTTGAAACTTAACGTTTTTTTAAATTCCACTGTATTATAGAAAATTCGTATTTTGGGCTCGAAAATTTAACAATTTTGTAGGAAATTTAACTATTTGATTGAAAGTTGATGTATTTTCTTGAAAATTCTTCTTTTTTGGTAGAATATAAATTTTCGGTTCAAAATTAATCTGTTTCAGTTGAAACTTAACTTTTTGTAGAAAATTCGTATTTTCAGCTCGAAAATTTAACAATTTGCTAGCAAATTTAACTATTTGGTAGAAAGTTGATGTATTTTGTTGCAAATTCTTTTTTGGTAGAATATCAATTTTTTTGGTTAAAAATGCAACTGTTTTGTTAAAACATAATGTGTTTTAGTTGAAGATTGAAGCATTTTGTTGAAAACTCGTTTTTTGTTAGAAGTTGAACCACTTTCTTAAAGGTTCATTTTTTTGTTTGAAGATTCACAGTTTTAGTTGAGAATTCGTTTTTGTTGTTGTTGAAAATGAACTTTTTCAACTTAAAATTGAACTATTTTGTCGAAAATTCAACTGCTTGGTTAAAAATTACCTTTTTAATTGAAAATGTATATTCTTGGGTTTAAATTGCATGTGTTTTCTGGAACATTCGTATTTTCGGCTCAAAAATTCAACAATTTGGTAGCAAATTAAAAAATTCAATTAAAAGTTGATGTATTTTGTTGAAAATCCTTTTTTTGTTACAATAACAATTTTTCGGTTGAAACTTAACTTTTTGCTAAAAATTCCACTGTTCTGTAGAACATTCGTATTTTCGGCTGGAAAATTCAACAACTTGCTAGCAAATTTAACAATTTGGTTGAAAAAGTATTTATTTTGTTGACAATTCTTTTGTTCGTAGAACATCAATTTTTTGGTTAAAAATGATTGTGTTTCGGTTGAAACTTAATTTTTTGTTGAAAATTCGTATTTTCAGCACGCAATTTGGTAGCAAATTTATTTATTTGATTAAAAGTTGATGTATTTTGTTGAAAATACTTTTTTGGGTGCAATAACAATTTTTTAGTTAAAAATGCAACTGTCTGGCTAAAATTAATCTGTTTTGGTTCAAACATTACTTTTTGCTAAAAAATCAACTGTTTTGTAGAACATTCGTATTTTCGGCTCGAAAATTCAACAATTTGGTTGAAAATGTATGTACTTTGTTGACAATTCTTTTTTGGTAGAAAATCAATTTCTTGGCTGAAATTATTTTTTACTCCGTTGATACTTAAATTTTTGTTGAAAATTCAACTGCTTGGTTAAAAATTAATTTTTTTTTTTGAAAATTCGTCTTTTTTGGTAAAAATTAACATTCTTCGTTTGAAATTCAACTATTTGATTAAATATTTACTTTATTTCTTGAAAATTCTATTGCTTGGTTAAAAATGTATGTCTTTTGGTTAAAAATGTATGTCTTTTGTTTTAAATTATTATTTTATTTTTCCGGTATGTTGATTCGTTGAGATGACGGATATATTATTTTAACCAATTAGCGAAAAAATATTTTTCAGTGTGAGTAGTGTCATTTTTTTTCGAAATAGTAGCAAAATAGTGCCATCGCTAAAAAAAAAGTGTCAAATAGTGTGGTGAGCCCAAGGCCTGCAAATAACTTTCAACTTATTTTTTCTAATTTTTAACTTATCAAGCAAAAAAAGGATTGGAATCTGATGAAAAAAACCGGGTTGAAAGGAAACAGCAGTTTAATTAACAAAAATTGAAGTAACCTTCCGGTACGACATTATAACAAGACAAACTCAGTATCTTCCCGTATATAATTAAAATGATAACTTATTCCTGGAGTAGAGTACAATAAAGTTATATAATGTATAACTTATATATATAATAATTTATATTATAAATTACATTGTACAGCTATCGGTGGAATCCATGAATCTGACTCTGCTTTGTGATACACAGAATAACTTAATAAAGTGTATAGAAGCTTAACCGCGGTAGCTCTTTATTAAATTAAACGCTCTTTCCCAACAGCTGTGATATTGCATGAAGTGGAAGTAATTGATAGAAAAGTAACTGAGGAGTTGTCAATTGCCCTGAATAAAAAAGAACAAGTGAATTTGAATCAATATATTTATTTTATTAAGGTAATATAATTTCTTTGCTTTTTCTGATTCAGGGCATTGATGACATTACATCTTTCTTGCATAAATTTTGTTACAACCTAAACTCGTTCCTTCTTTGCTTTTTACAGTTATCCAATAAATTTAGCTTAAAGTTCGCTCACGAAAAACAATCTCCGTGGAATAATAATAAAAGATCAAACATATTTTAGCTTATGGATAAAACTTAAGCCGCTGGAATTGTCAGTCTTTTCGTATGTAATTAGTAGAAAAACTTTTTAACAAAATTGCGAACCGGGCAAAAGCATTTTTCGCTTTCTTTTATACAAGTGTACACATTCACATCGTAAAAAAAGCGAGTGAATGTAAATATTTAAAACGAATTCCCCTTTAACACATTCAGCCCTTGTTATTTTTTTTAAGCTAAGAGTAACAGTGCATTTGGCTTCCTCAAACTTCTTTCCTTCCGATGATTACAAGTAAAATAACGTTAAAACGTTAACCACTCCTGGATAAACAATAACAACTAATGTGGTAAAAGATAGAATGGAAAATGAATGGAACAAAGCGATGAAATTTTTAATTATGAGTTGAAATAATAAAAAGTAATCTTTAAATTATTGACAACTTATTGCGCTTTTCTTCGCTTCGTTCGTAATTTTCCATTGTTTAATTTATATTTTAAAGTATCTTAGATTAGTAAAAAAATTAATTGCGAATACCTTCGCATTGCAAACATGCTTGATCGACTATCGTGGACTAAAAATAAATAATCACGAATCTTTGCACTGCGTGTAAAAGTGAGTTTAATTTTAGCAATTTAGCGAGATCACAAACGAAATTATTGCAGTACTCCGTAATTAAGTAATATAATATAATAAACTCGATTAAAAGCAATATCGATCTACAAGAGTACAAAAAATTTAATATCAGCGTACAGTATTTTTCTCATTTGAAATTGAAGTCTGCGAAAAGTTGTAAAGGCCTTTTCGCAGTGCAATATTGAATATAAAATGTACCATTTACTGACGCGGAAAATAAATCGCACAATTTTTCGCGTATTCACGATTTTAATCCCTTATACAGGAAATACTTCAGTAAACTTGCCTATCATACTTTAGGCACAGTTTTAAATAATCGTAAAGTGTATAAAATTTCTCAAAAACGCTGAATTTGGACTCAAGATTTAACTTTCGATTTAGTTAAGCTAAAAAGAATATTGTAGGTATTCAAAAAAATTTTTTGTACACGTGTAAAAAACACTTTAAATGACAAAAATCCACTTCGAATGTAAATGGACAGTTCGACTTTTAACCCGCAACACCACTCTAAAATATTCATAGATTTCTCGATTTTTCAACAGACGTTCTCTCACTTTAGTTGAATAACGCGACAAAGTAGTAAAATATCCAGCTGAACGTTCACAAGTGTATTCTTAGGCAATAATTCTGAATTTTTTTAAACAACAATGTGTGCGTGGTGTCTACTTCAAGGTATTTCACTCCGAATTTACGTTTAACCGGTCAATCATCCTTTGACTTTGGTTCTTCATCGCTCTTGGGTTCTTGCGTCTCTTGGCTTCCTTCTTCCTCTTCGTCTGAATAATTTGTTGGAACTTCACCAGGTTTCAAAAGTTTGCCCACATAGTCGTACCTCTCTACAAAAACATAACTTCATTAATATTTCTCTTATTCAGGGTGTCTACTCAAATTCTGAAAAAAAATCCCTGACAATTATAGGTTCGTTCAAGGTATATCTAGACTTTTCTAGGTATAATTTTTCTGAATACAGAGCCATGATTCAAGTAATACATAATATTTGAATAACCCCTTTAATTATCCATTTGTAAATGGTTAAATTGTAATTAACTAATTTTATTAAGAACTCGGAAAATTTAAAAAAATAGGAATAAGTTGTAATAAGTGGTCCAAAAAAGGCTTTATTTTTTTTAACGACTCCCCTACAAATTGTTTTTTTTGTCTCGAAATGTCCCCTGAATTTTGCTACAATTAAAGGAATAAATATTTAGATGTCTCTCAAGCCCATTTTTGAAAATAATTGCTTATTTTTGTTTAATTGCATTTTTAACCTTTTATATTTCAACGTAAAATAACCCATTAACAGCGGCAATTAAGAAAAGGCAATTTTAGGCAAAATTGGTCATTGGGACCCTAAATACATTTTTTTATTCCACGAAAATTTCGGGGAAATTTTCACATTAAAAGGAACAATTTTTAGGAGAGCCATTTTAGACGAAAAACTACATTCTTTCTAGACCTATCTAATAAGTATAAAGAATTTATTTTTTTTCAGTCCTTATAAATAACTGTGTAGAAACGGCACTTTTTATATAGAAAAGTAAATAACGATGTTCCTTAATTTACGAAAGTAATTTTATAAAAAGGACAAGACATTTCTTAATGATGCAAGCTTTTAGGAATTTGACCATTACGCTAAAAACACTAAACACGAAATTAATCAGTTTTTATATGTGTTGCTAAAGTCCATGAGTTTGATGAATAATTTTTAAAATGTCATTTTCATAGGTAATTAAAATAAAGATAAGACAAAAATCCACTTCCGTGATGACTTGTTGCTGATTCAACCACAAACAAATTTGATCAGAAATAGTTAACCAATTTCGAGGAAACGTATGTGTCAATTGACAATCTAAGTGACACGTCATAAATTGGAACAGACTCGGCTGCGGATTGCAATAAAAAATGTAAAATCGTCAGTTTCAGTAGAAATAAAAAATTAGTACCGAAATATTGAGTCTGAAAGCCGTTGAAAAAGATTTGATTTTAAAAAGTTAGTCAATTCAGAGTAAATTGTCCAGGAATTTCGAGGTTACAATATCACAGGTTTTAAGAATCGGCTTTCGGTAGATATTAAAAATCGAATTTTCAATTTTTTACAGAAATAAAAACTTCTTTTTGATATATGGAGACGCTTAATAAGAATAATAAAGGTTTGATACCAAAAAATTGTTCTGCTCCAAGAAAATAGAAATTTAAGGTGACGGCATCGTACTACAAGACGGTTTTTCGCTGAAAGGCTTAAAAAAATATAATTTTTGTCTAATAAACAATAATAAGTTCAAGAAATATCGATGCAAAATTTAGTTAAAATTTAAATTAATATTTATTTTTATTACTATATTAACAAATTTTAATTAAAAAAAAAACCTTTAAACACAACGTGTATTTGATTTTTAAAGAATTTTTTATGCAATAAACCCATTTTCGGAAAATTGTTGGTTACCTACTAGTTCTGCACTGCCACCCTTGGTTTAACATATTAATATTTTCCATAAAATATATTTTCTTGAAATTAGAGAAAATTATGAAAGACATTTAAATAAATATTATTCCAGTACTATAATTTTACTTTTAAACGTGAAAAAACATCGTTATTTAATTTAACATTACAATTTTTAAAACAAATTTAAACACGCTTGGAAACATTCCCTGACTTTTCCCTGACCTGAAAAATAATATATATTTTTTTAAATAATGAGGAAGCTACAATACTCCTACTTTTTTTTAAATACTTCATCTATAAAAACTATTTATGTCAGAAGGCTGAAAATTTGAAACTATTGTATTTTTAGTGCGCAGTGATAAATTTGAGATCATTTAATTTAGAATACTTAATTTAGAGTTATTCATCATTTAAGTTACAGGGTGTTTACTAATTTTCGACTAGCAAATTTCGGGTTATTTCCTGGTTAGGAATATAAAATCTCCTTTCATTCGAAGCAAAAATAAAACGCATCTGACATAAGGTTTTCTTATGTGTAATTTGATGTGTTTTGATAACTTATTATATTTAAACAAAATAGTATATTTGTAATTTATGGTGACGAGTGAAAATATATACAATTAGATTACAATTGCTTACGAGATTTCGCCACACGATGATTGCCCTCTTCAGTTAATTATTCTGAACATTTTTTACACGTAATATGGGAAATATAATACAATTTTGATGCCTTTGGTATGAGCGATTAAATAATGATTAATTATTGAAGAGTAAAAAAATTTGTTTAATCATTATGACAGTGTAATCGTAATTACAAAGAGTTTATAACATAGTTAATGTAAAATTCACTTAGTAACAAAATAAATAATGTTTAATGATGTCCGTTTTAATCAAGGAAAACAATTTTCCAGTCATTTCCCGGTTCGCAAAAATGTTTAACGGTCATTGAAATTAAAAAATTCGACCAAAACTGAACTACAAATTAAAGTACTCAAAGTGGAACTCTTTTGAATTTTAAACTATTAAATTTTAAGCTTAAAAAATATTAATTCAGAATTTTTTTTATTAAAGCGGTCAATAATTTACACGTATAAAATATATGCTTTCAATACTTTTTACATTGTTTGCATTAAGTATTATGAACTGAATGATTTCACAATTGAAAATGATAACAACTGAATTTAACATTAAAACATTTGAAATCGAACTTTTTTTAAATATTGCTTTATATTATGTGATATAAAATTTGCGACATTTCGAGTGATTGGATAGATTTTTCTTCTAAAAATATGTAAAAATCGTGACCAAAAAATAAATCCACTGTCATTTCCCAAATTATTATTGATAAAATATAATTAACCAAATATATATATTTATAAAAAATTACAACTGTGGTGTTAACTAAATTCAAAGAGATAATCGAAATTGTATCATATTTCCCATGTCTAACAAAATTGCAGGATAAATAACTGAAGATGGTAACCAAAAATATTCACATTAGTATACCATTAAGCCATTTCCCTTTCAGGGTAGGCGTGACACTACCCGATTCGGGTAGTGTTTCTAGGTGGATAGTTTCTTGTAGTAAATAACTACAAGTGTGGGCTCACCACACCCACGATGTGCCAACAGCACTCAGTTTTCTCGAATGGTCACCCATCCAAGTACAAACCGCGCCCAACGCTGCTTAACTTCAGTGATCTGACGAGAACTGGTTTTTTCAGGAATTTTTAATTTATTATATAATATTAATTATTATTAATTATTATATCATTTTAATTTTTTTTCAGGAATTTTTAACAATTCCTGATTTAATATCCCGAAATAATCTACAAGGTTATTGAACAAATATCACTAATCTATGTCTCTTAATTTGGAAAACAGATTATGAAGCTTATTTTTAAGAAATGGTTATTTTGAAATATAAAAAGATTCCAAAAATTATAAAAGGGTTCCAATGAAAAACGTCTTGCGAAATAAAGTAGGATTTTTAATAGTTAATTATGAATTTTTATATCTCTTAGAAAATACCTTTTTTCATAGCGTAAACATTGTTTTTAATTGTTTATAAATTTTTTCAATGTTATAAATTCCGAATTTAAACAATAAACATTTGAATGTATTTGTCTTGTTATCACGATTGATAAAAATCATATCATTTTAGAAAACTTTAAATCATCTCGGTTCGAATTTAAAAATCTTCTATTAAATATCGTTCAATTTAGAAGAATTTATATTTTTCAATTTCATTAAACTCCAAATGTTCTGTTTTTTAACACTTTTAAATGTAAACTAATTCATTTTTGAACGCTTCCCCAACTTGACATTGCTCAACTGTTAAAGAATTGAAATTATTTTTTTCGAAACCCTCTCAATCTCTAATTGTGAAATAATCTGGATTTCTAAAAGCAATAACAATAACAATGTCGAATTCGAAGCTATTGTAACTTAAAGTGTAAAATACAAATTTACAATTCTTTGTGAAAACTATACTGAGACGCTGAAATGAGACCTTGAACACTGACCTCATGTTTAATGTATATCGCAATAAAATTTAAATTTTAAAGTCAGTAGGTTCAATGAATAATGAAATCAAATTAAGCTAAATTTAGCTAGTCAAAGTATTAATGGGTTTTCATATGTTATTCAACTAGTTTTCAAACACTCTTCCCGATCATTACAATCAAATGACCATTGGGATGATTCATTTTATAAGACAAAAAAATTATTTTCGAATATTAACAATTTGACATACAATGTGCCAATTATAAAATACAATAAGTAAATTTTAAAAAATTGCTTATTATAGAGAAATGTGAAACAAGTAAGAAAAAATGATTATTTTCCTTAAAAATGGGTTGAAAAAATGCCATTAAATTATTTACAATGATGCTATAGACCAAACTCTTCACATCTACGTGTTCGTTCTTTTTTGGAAAGACTGAGGAAAACTAAATGAGATCAAAAAGTCGTATCACAAATTTCAATGAATTTTTTTAGTCTAAGATAATGTATGTATGCTTTACTGTAATAATAAAACTCTTTACCCAGATTGTTTATTTTTTGTGTAATTAAAAAGAACTATTAGATTTTGTAAGTAAATCAAAATAAAACTGTTAGCCCTGATAAAATCGGTATAGAATTTCTATTACCTTTAAACTGCTCTTCCCATTCCCTGACTGAATTCATTTCCGCAGTGTTTAAGTCACTCAAATCATCATATTCATCCTTTCCTGGAGCTACTGAAAATGTAGCTAGGCCTCTGCTAGCATCTCTTCCTCCAAATGCTGCATAAGGTCCGCCTGTAAATAATATCATCTGTTGTTTATAATTCCTAAATTACTACATACGCATTACACTCTTCCGATTACCAATCGATTCTATTTTTTAACAACTTTAGTCCAGGAATATTACCGCTCAAATATAATTTTATAAAAAGAATTTAATAAGATTCAAAATATGTTTGAACATGTTATTCCTTTGTTATTTCTGAAATACTTGAGTATATTCCAGTGCTCACATTATAAATGTAATTATGCTTTGTTATAAATAATGTTATGCGCCGAAATCAGAGCATGAAACAAATTCACAAATCAAAATTCGATTTTCAAAGTAGTACCTCTTTTTCGGCTCATTAGAGACAAATATATGACAACAAAAAAAGAGGGAGAAAAAAAGAAAAGTCAATCAAAACCAACCTCTCACTCTTTCCTTATTCTTTCTCCGTCTTTTTTATACTAATAGGGACCAACATGTTTCGAAGCCAATTTAGACTGCCTCGTCAGGGATTATTTATAAGAAAACTACAGGTATGAATATGAGAAACGTATGCTAATTAGCTGATCTCAGTTTTTTGTTAATTAAACAAAATTCTTCAATATTTTTTACCGCTCCTCCAAGTAGCTTAACTATTAAATAAATCATCCCTGAGGAGGAAGACTAAATTGGCTTTGAAACACGTTGGGCCCTAGTAGTATAAAAAAGACGGAGAAAGAATTAGGAAGTGAGAGGTTGGTTTTGGTTGACTCTTTCCTTTTTCTCTCTCATTTTTCTTTTAATGAGCCGAAAAGGAGGAAATTGGGGAATCTAATTTTTATTTCATTTCGATCTTAAATGCATTTTTAGATAGAGACACTAAACTCAAGATTCGTTCCAATCTGCACGGTTTGCTTAAGAATTATTTTAATTTAGGATAAACAATTTATTTACTTCAATGTGTCAAATGAAATCTATTTTTTATTTAATATTGTACAAAGGAAAGAAAAAAGAAAGTCAACCAAAACAAACCTCTCACTCTTTCCTTATTCTTTCGCCGTCTTTTTTATACTACTAATGACCAACATGTCTCGAAGCCTAATAGACTTCCTCGGCAGGAATTATTTACAGGAAAACCACAGGTATGGATAATCGAAATTTATGCTAATTAAAATTCAAATAATATGTGGAAATAAGAATCATAGACATTTATACATTTAGCCGCTCTTCCAAGTAGTTTTCCTATACATAATCCCTGAAGAGGAAGTCTAAATTGGTTTGCAAATATGTATCGCTAATACTATAAAAAAAGAGAATAAGGAAGGAGTGTCAGGTTGGTTTTGATTGACTCACTTCCCCCCTCTTTTTGCTTTTGTTATGTATTTGTCCCTAATGAGAAGAAATGGTAATTTGGAAATCTAATTTTGATTTTTGAATTTTTTTCATGCTCTGATTTCGTCGCATAAAATTATTCCTATCTGCTGAATTTGCTGACGAATTATTTTTGTGAGTTCTTTTAATTGAGGCCAAACAATTTTCTTACCTCAATTTGTCGGAAGAAATCTATCGTTTATTTAAAATTGTACAAAGGATGTTTTTAAATATTAGCAATTTTATGAATGTGTGCTTTTTGTTGGATTATTTCTTTTCCTATTTGTAAAATGTAATAATCTGAATAGATTGGTTCAGAATCAACCATCAATTTATAATTTCAGATAAGATTATAAAGTACTTTAAATTCCAATCAATAGCATTTTAAAGTTTAAAGAAACGTTTAATACAAATGCAATACAAATACAACATTAAAACCCAGATAAAAGCGAAACTTCTCAACATACGAGCGATTAAAACTGTCCTTAATCGATAAAAATGGGATTGCATAATTCGAAAATAAGAGCTCTCCTTCCACTGAAAATTATCTCTCGTTTCTCTTTGAGCAACACCTACTTTGAATATTTTTATAGCAATTTTATCCTTTTGCAAAGTAATCAGCAAAACAGTCAATCTTTGCCCTGCTTATCAAAGCAGCACATCGATTAAAACACGCATCATTTATACTCCATTAAGACTGGATTGAAAAAAAAACATTGCACTCAATTCCTCCTATTTTTAGAAATTATCAATTGCACAAACAGAGAAAAAACAAACGCACCAAGCCCGCTAATTTCTTAATTTGCAAAAGCACTTAATAAAAATCTTCCCATCAAGCTCTAGGAGGAAAATAGTTATAAAATCATCAAAGCAATGATGCATCAGGAACGAAGACTGCAATATTTCATCGTGAATGAGGAGAGTAATTAAAGCGCGTCGCAAATGACGCGGGTATGGAAAAAATGCTGATGACGAAGCAAAAAGTGAGGTTGGTCTTCAATAGAGTTAGAGAAAAACACTTACCAGGGCCGTAAAACCTTGAACCCCTCGTGACATCGTAGACGCTACCGTTGACTGCAACTAGGACTCGACCTTCGGGTCCTGTTCCATCGTAAGGTTTGAGTTCCTCCAGGGTGAAATCTTTCCTTATTTTTGGCAATTCCTTCACTCGTTCGACCGGCTCATCCGCCTTGGTTTTACTCTTTATAATTTTGTACACGAGGAAGGCGATTATTGCGACCAAGGCGAGATTTAGTGGACTTCGAACAATTTCCGAGACGAAGCTGGAGAGAAACGGTTGTGCGGCCTCCTGGTTTTCAGAGGTCGGCGACGAGGGCCCCGGCGGGACTCCCTTTTCGGCCATCTTGACCAGCGATTTTTAGATATTTCGAGCCGTTTTGCAAATGGGTTGAAACACGTAGGTATGCCCGAATTTTCAGGAAGGAAATAAGGATCTGGAATTGGAGTTGAATTGTCCTGGCAGGTGACAGTTTAAAATGGTCGACAAACGGCCAGCAGACACGTACAGAGTCACGCCACTAAATCGACACCGGCGCATCACGGCGCACACATTTTGAGCAGGGAGGGAAACGCACACCGACGTGACGCCACGCAGTGTGAGAGAGTAGGCGCAACTGTGGTTTGTACATAGAGACACAGCTGGCATGTGAGTGAGTGTTAGAAAATCCCCCACCTAAATCAGGATCGTGGTTCGACTCCAAAACTCAATGGGCTATTGCCTATTGCTATTGGGCTCATCGAACTGATCTACTCCTGTCTACTCCCAATATAACAAACATACATGAATGAATGAAGCATGTAATATTGTAATGTATGTAATCGACGGATCAAATTGTATCACAAGCGCATATATTCAGATTGCATAAACAAATTATGCAAGAGTGTGTATTGTTAAAGGGAGGGGCCACTGCAATTTTAAGTCTTGAATATACTTCAACATTTTCCGAATTTTTTCTATAGTGTAGTTTTCCGTTCGAAATTATACATTGTGTCAAAAAAAATATAGTATGTATACTAGGGTGGTCCAATAATTTTTTTTCGTATTTTTATGAATAACGCCTGGAAATTTGTTCTAACCCATACAAAAATAAATCCATTTTTTTTGAAAAAAAAATGATACTTAGAGGTGCCCATAAGAAAAAAATACGTTTTTGTACATTTTATTCAAAATCCTCAATATTAGCTATGCATCGAGGTTGAAACTCAACATTTCTCTTCACAGTTAGCCATCGAATACAAATAAAATATTATAAAATATAATAAATAATAATAAAATATAATAGAATATAAATATAAAATATATAATAATAAAATATATATATATTTTTTTTCAACATTATTTATTTATTTATTTAATAAAATATTACTTTTAAAATATCACTCTCATTCCCATAAGTCTGTTTTATAGGGTCCCAAAAAAACCCCATTAGTGGAAAAATGTTTTTTTTTTCAATGAATTGTTTAAACAATTTATTAATGTTTTTAGCAATTTTCTCTTAGAATCGAGATAGAAAGTCGCAGTTTTTTCAAAAATTTTCCACTCTGCCCAATTTTCAATTAGGGAGAGGTTCATTAAATTCAACAAACATAATTGTTTAAACAATTTATTATTATTTTTAATAATATTCTCTTAGAATAATGCTAGAAAATTGCAGTTTTTTTCTGAAATTTTCAACTTTGTGTTCACTTTTCACTTGGAGTGGGTCAAATAATTAATTAAAGTTTACAAAATTATTTCTTAAAACAATTTATTGTAATTATTAATAATATTCAATTTGAATAATGCTACAAAGTTGCATTTTTTTCTAAAATTTACAACTAGTTGTCTACTTTTTACATAGGGTGAGTTAATAATTAATTCAATTTAGCAAAAATAATTATTTAAACAAATTATAATTGCTTATAACTATCTTCTCTTAGATAAGTGCTAAAAAGTTGCGGTTTTTTCTGAACTCTTAAACTTTTTGTCCACTTTTCACTTAGTTAGGTAATAATTAATGCAAATTAACAAACATATGCTTATTGAAACAATTGATCATTGTTTATAACTATATTCTCTTAGACTAATACTAGAAAGTTACTTTTTTTTCGTAAATCTATAGTTTTGCTTTGACTTTTAAGTTATCAACAAATAATAAGTGAACTTAACAAAAATCATTCTTTAAATAGTATTGTATTTTTTCAGGTGAATTTTTTTGTTCTTTTTCCAATGCTTAAAAAATACAGACTAGGTCTGTAAATGACTTGTAAAAGTGTTGTTTTGAATATCAACAAGAAGTTTATTGCAAAGCGTAAAAGCAAAATTTAGAATTGCACATAATTTAATATCGCCCCCCCCCCTCCTTCATTGGAGAAAACACGTCTCGACGATGATAATATATAAAGAATAAAAAGACCTCAAACAAATAATTAATTGATTATAACATCTCGCAGGACATGATAGACTTACTGCAGTCAGGAAAATTGCTCCCGGTACGGGCTGTGCACAGATGCATCTGTGCACGTCGACATTTGTATGTGCACATATGGTACTCAACTAACGTTTTACGTGCACAGATAGGAGACTCCCAACTGTGCACGTGCACAAATGGAATATTCCCAACTGTGCACGTCTCAATTAATCCGATAATTTTTTTCACTTATAAGTCCACGTGCACAGATGGGAGACTCCCAACTATACACGTGCACAGTTGTACCATCGGCCCTCGGCGTGCACAGTTAGACTCGTGCACAGTTATACCACTCGAACTCGAAAATTGAGACGTGCACAGTTGGAAGTGTACTCCCTGCAAATAAAAAAGGCCAATTGTATTTAAATGGAAATGTTGAAATGAGCATTTGCAATTAAATGCAATTGGTAGAACTATGATTGAATGTACCTCAATGGATTTGATTGACGCAAAGTATTTAAATCGTAAAGATGCACTTGGTGGCATTGCATCATTGCGGAATGATATGTCAACAAAATTCGATAAATATTATTTGTATTATATTGTTAATTTATATCCAAAGTCACTTTTTATTCTCATTAAACAATCAATATTTACTGAACTTTAGTCAAAAGGTACAAATTATATAACAACTTTTATTCCCTATTATCAATTAAACACTTCAATCTCTTCAATAATACTATTTATTAACGTATTATTGTATTATTCAATCAATTAAAATTTTATTGCAAAACTCCAATTAAAAACAGTTCCGGTCTATAAATTTATGTGCGATTCAATACAATTAGATGCATCGCATGACCAATCTCCATTTTTACATTAAACTCTATTGGATAATATAAAACCATTTACAAAATTCTTTTTGAATTGTAAGTCGTCAATTAAATCCAAAAGGGGGTTCATTGGCTTGTGAAACAATTCAGTGCAATAGACCGCACACGGGTTCTATTGTATATCTACAATTCACTGCAGTTGCAGACATTCAATTCAACTCAATGACCAATTTCTCAATTGCGATTTAACAATTGGATATTAAATGCAATTCACCATATTTGACTTGAATTGCATTTAACCAAAATTGTCGATTGACGATTTTATTTTTGAATTGCAGTCAATCGATTTTAAATGAATCTTTTTTTGCAGGGCTATCTGTGCACGTGCACAGTTGGGAGTCTCCTATCTGTGCACGTGAGTCGTTGGCAGGACACCATCTGTGCACGTGCACACTTGGGTGTCTCCCATCTGTGCACGTAAACTGTTGCTAGGGTACCATCTATGCACGTCTAAATTTCGACGTGCACAGTTGAGAGATTCCCATCTGTGTACGCCAAATTTGAGACGTGCACATATGTCACGGTGTACAGTTGTGCCTGTAGCGAAAAACGTGCACAGTTGTACAAGTGGCCACCGACGTGCACAGATGAGCTCGTGCACAGTGGCTCCGTGCACAGTGGCTCCGTGCACAGTCGTCCGTCAACCTGCCGGTACTCTCTTGCCACTTGTAGTAAATATTGTTTCTCATTTTTGTCTCTAGAAAAAGGAGAGTTACAGTCAGATATCAAATTAACAAAAATCTGCTTTATTTAAGAAATATATATTCACAAAAAGAAAGAGATTATTTAAAAACTGATTCTCCCTCATGTTTACATTCTCATCATAATGCGAAGGTATTGGTTTTATGTGAAAAATGACTTTCACGGATTCCATCAAATGTCGACGTTTTGAGGCCCCCTGAGTCAGAAAAAAATAGTTTTTAAGCCTGTGTCTGTCTGTCGTCGTCGTTGTCGTCGTCATTGTCTGCAAACACATTTCAAGGAATTATCCGGTTGAATTGCCCTTTGTCACACTTTATAAGGGTGTAAAAAGAAAGGACGAGTTCGTCAGACAGCTATTTTGGACTAAATTTCAAAAAGTTAGACCATTTTCAAAATTTTAGAGACAATTTTTTGTTCAAGTTTCGAAAATTCTATATACGGCCTTTTGTACTACTCAAAAACTCAAACAATTTATCGTTGTGCCTTTTTTGGATAAAAAGAAAATTGTCAGAGTTATAGCATTTTCAAAATCCAAAAAAACAAACGAAAATTGACATTTTAAGCCAAGCAACGCACGATACGAAAAAATGTCAGAAGAAGAAAAACGTTGCTTTTTGAAAGCCCTACAAGATTATCATAACAACTTTTTGAATTTTCTTGAAAAATTAAAAATTAAAATTTTGATCACACAAAAAATAATGAAAAATTTCATTTTGCGGTCAAACTATGCAAGATACGAAAAAAGATGAATACATCAAAATTTTGCACCAAAAAAAATTCACAAATTTATTGTAAGCCACTTTTTGATGAACGTATTTTTTGTTTTATTCGTGAAAAACGGAAATAAAAAATAAAAAAATTGAATGTTTGGACAAAAGACACAGGCTATGAAAAAAATAAATGGACAAAAGTTGCTCATCCAAAAAAGAGCTACAAATTTGTCATCAATAATTTTTTGACAGGGCGCGTCGTTTGTGTTTGAATCGTAAAAAATTACATTAAAAATAAAAAAAATTAAATTTTTTGGAAAATGACACAAGGTACGAAAAAAATTAAAAGACAAAAAATGTTCACCCAAAAAGGATCTACAAATTTGTTATTAATAATTTTTTAATAATTTTTAGATAGGACGAGTAGATTTTCTTTTAATCGTAAAAAATAAGATTAAAAATACAAAATTAAATTTTTGGAAAAATGACACAAGAGACGAAAAAAATGAAAAGACAAAACTTGTTCAACCAAAAAAAATCTACAAGTTTTGTTATAAACTCTTGTTATAAAAATACATTAAAAATTAAAAAATTAATTTTTTGGAAAAACGACACAAAAGCTACAATAACATTTTGTTTAACAAAAATTTTCGCCTGAATTATATCATATACAAATTTGCTTCAAATCACTTTACGCTAGTATGCGTATTTTTGGTTTAAATCGTAAAAAATCACATTGAAAGTAAACGAATTAATTTGATGAAAAAACGACACAAATTGCAATAAAATTTTAATAACAATAATAATAATAACAATTTTTTTAATAGAATGCGCCCTTTTTTAATCCTGAAATCAAGAAAATGAAAATACGTATGTTTCAATACCAAAATGCATACTATGAATGTATTGAAATGATACATTTGGCTAGGGTAGCTGAGAAGAAAAATTAGTGCAAAATAAGGAGCAAATATTAAAGTAATCATGAAAAATAAAATTTGGACATTATTTTGCAATATCTGAATAAGCAGACCGAGGTACAGAAATAAATATAATATACATTTAACATAATAGTGTTGAACATGATGTAGAAAAGTTCACATTTTGGACAAAATCGAGTGCGAAGCACGAGATACGTGATGAGAATGTGTTAAAGCCGAAGGAACTTTAACAAAAGAGAATTCACAATCACCAAATGACAGTTGTCTATGCTTTGACTTTTAATTTTGAAAAGTCTTTGCACAAATATGGGAGAAATACAAAAACCGAGCGCGAGAACCAACAGTCGCGCGCCGCAGGCAGATTTTCAATTTATTATTTGTTCATATCTAAAAAGCCAAAGCAAAGCTATAAATATTTCAGAGAAAACCACAACCTTCCAGCACTTATTCATCTAAGAGAAGGTACTTATAAACAATAACAAATTGTTAAAACAACTATTTCTGTTAACTTGCATTGATTATTACAAAAAGTGGAAAATTTTTGAAAAAAACGGGACTTTCTATCTCTGTTCTAAGAGAAAATTGCTAAAAACAATAATAAATTGTTTACACAATTTATTTAAACATCTAATTAAAAGTATAAAGTGGTATTTCATGTATTAAAAACAATTTTCATTTTTAAAAAACCGCAAAAAAATCATAATTAGCACCAAAAACTCGCCAACCCCATTTTTTACTTATCGGGTTATTTGGGACCCTATAAAACAGACTTTTGGGGGTGATATTTAAAAAGTAATATTTTATTCGTATTCTGTGGCCAATTGTGGAGAGAAATGTTGAGTTTCAACCTCCGCTTCAACTCGGTTCAGCTAATATTGACGATTCTGAATAAAATTTACAAAAACGTCTTTTTTTCTTATGGGAAATACGTGTTAAACTTCATGGGGCTCGCGCCACGTCTAAATATAATTTTTTTTTTCAAATAAAAAAATGGATGCATTTTTGTGTGGATTCGAACAATTTTCCGGGCGACATGCATAAAAACTCGAAGAAAAAATCTGCCCGCTTCGCGGGCACATTCTCATGGCGCGCTTCGCGCGCGGCTCGCTTCGCTCGCAAGTTTGAGCGCGCCTAGGGCGCGCGACTGTTGGATCTCGCGCTTCGCGCTCGGTCATATATTTATCTCGCGCTTCGCGCTCGATTATGTATTCACCTCGCGCTACGCGCTCGGGCGTATTTGCATCGCGCTTTACGCTCGGCTCCTCTAGATTTTTGAACTTCGTGTTCGACTTCGATGAAAAGAAAAAGTTTGTTTGCAAATATTATAAAATTATCAAAACCTCTACATATTAAGTGATTGTTAAATTTGTTTTTATTTTAAACTGAAAAGGAACTTTATTTACTCAAGGTTCTATCGACCTTAAGGAACACATTCTCATCCAGACACTCGCGCTTCGCGCTCGATATTTGATTTGAAAATCATTTGAACCGTATGATAGAAACAAAAAAGTTTGAGCGCACTTACGGCGTGCGATTTGGTAAATACACTGAGCGCGCACTTTGTGCTTCGAGTTATATGTTCTTCATATACAAATTACTAAATTGGTATTTGATTTCAAATGAAAAGTAATGATATAATTAAGGCGACAAATTTTATTAGTTAACATTTTATTTTAGCTTGTGCCGTTTATCAAAAAAGTTAATTTTTTTCATTTTGAATATATTCTTACCACAAAAATTGATTACGGGTTTGTAAGTCTTTTTTGAATGCACAATTTTTTTTCATTCATATGTTTTCGTACCTTGCATTGTTTTTTCAAAAATTTGATTTTTTTTACTGTCAATGTTATTTTCACGAATAAAACAAAAACCACGCATCCTATCGAAACATGAGTCACAATAAATTTGTACCTCTTCCTTGGATGAACAAATTTTGTTTTAGTCATTTTTTCGTAGCTGGTAATATTAGTCTGAAAATTTGATTTTTCTATTTTCAATGCTGTTTTTTACGAATAAAACAAAAACTGCGCGTCATATCAAAAAGTGAATGATAAGAAATTTGTAGATCTTTTTTAGGTGCACAATTTTGGTGAGATGATCTTTTCTGTTATCTTGCATAGTTTGACAGCAAAATGGCTTTTTTGATTTTTCATTAATTTTTTGTGCGATCAAAATTTGAATTTTTTATTTTTCAAAAAATTCAAAAAGTTGTTATGAAAATATTATAGGGTGTTCAAAAAGCAACGTTTTTCTCCTCTTGACTTTTTTTCATATCGTGCGTTTTTCGGCTTAAAATGTTCATTTTCGTTTGTTTTTTGGAATTTTGAAAATGCTATAACTCCAGTAATTTTTTTTTTATCACGAAAAGTCATTAGAATATTTTGTTCGTCATTTTGCGTACTACTAACAACCGTACATGGAATTTTCAAATCTTCCAAAAAAGTGGTCTCAAAAATTTTCAAAATGTGCTCACTTTTTGGATTTTCATCAAAAATAGCTGGTTAACGAACTCGTTCTCTATTTTTCGGCCATAAAAAAGTGTGCCAAAGCTCAATCAAATCTGATCATTCTTTCGAAAGTTATCGTGGCTACAGACAGACAGACAGACAGACAGACTACAGACAGACAGACACCTTGGTAAAAATAGTTTTTTCTAGCTCAGGGGGTCTCAAAACGTGGAGATTTGATGAAAACCGACTATGTCAATTTTTACATAAAACCAATACCTTCTCATTAGAATGAGAATGTAAAAAAAATTCCAATACATTTTTGGACCACCCTTCTGAGCACCGCCCTTCTTAAGGTTTTTTTGTATATTGTGTGTATGTGACTTTAACATTAGCGTAAGGCTCGAGGTGAGCCCACCCCCACAGTAAAGCACAAAAGCGATAAGTATTTTTTGAACCGACCCTTAAGAATTAATTGAATAATCAATCATTTACCTTTAACTCCATTATCCTACGCCCCATCCATGATAATTCTTTATAATCCTGTACAAAACCCATAAAGACGTCACGCAACGACTCCCGCGAATCCACGATTTCCGCCAATAAAATACAAATAAAAAAAAATGGCGCCCGAAAGCAGCGATTCTTGATTCGAATTGCGTCTGTGTTGTTATGATTTTCACGAAACAAGAGTTGTCAGGGAGAACAAAACCCGATAAGTGCATTAAAATTGAATAAAAAATCAAGAATAACCTTCCAAAACCGCGATTCGTTGCAAACTGAGAAAAGACAAAAAAAACAATGCTGCCCATTTCAAAAAATAAAAGTCGGGAAAAATGTGAAATTTCCCAGAGTCCTGTAACAAAATTTGATATAAAACTTTAAGGTATTTACACCAAATACATTTCAGCTGTTAAAAATCTTGAAATGCTAGGAATTTTTACTAATTTTAGTAACAGGTTTCTCCGTTTCTTCAAACCATCAAATTTAAACAAATTTCACCGGTTGGCAGCGTTGTGTTGTAAAGAACTACGGTTGGTGCGAAAGGCACTTGTGAATTTATCATGGTGATTTTTAACGGTTTCTTCTCTCAATTGAACTCCAAAATATTTAAAGTTCGTTATATTTGAATATTTAAAATTAAAGTGAGTTACTTTTTCATTCACATTTACAAATTTTCGACGATCAAATAAAAGTAAAAAATAAATATATTTTGTTAGTTAATTAAAGGTTAAAAAATGTATTAAACAATACAATTTTCTAGATTTTTCAATAAATAAAAAATGATGAATTGAAAGTTTAACTTAATTTGTAAACCAACTGTACTATGTAGATGCTATTTCAATTTTAATTTAAAATACCTAATGTCTAATTTAGTAACAACTAGAATTATTGTTACAAACCCTTTTTATAGGTATCATTTTCAGATTTAAAAAAATAATTCTTTTTAAGAATTCAAACTTTATTAACTTTTGTTTGTAATTGAAGAAAAATACTTTTTAAAAGTAGAACGTTATGACTTTTAGTGGTTGTTTTCAGTTTGTATATCGACGCCTCCATTCAATATGAGTCTATGTGCTGACAGCGCCGTGTATGAGACTATGCGCTGTGTATAAGCATAGGGTATAGTCTCATACAGAGCGCTGTTAGCACATAGACTCATATTGAATGGAGGCGTCGATATATCTATTAATATAAATTACGAATTCTCTGCATCATCAATTTTGTAAATTAAAATTTCCAAATAAATAATTTTATTTCAGAATAAAATTTATTTCCAAGTGTTTCTAAATATTATTAGTAAAAGAGAAACATTGTATTGTAAATGATTATTTAATATTGGGAAATAATTCTGTTCTTAACATTTTTCTACCACGCTATAATATTTGTAAACTTTTTCACTCTTTCAAAGAGATGAGAAAATTGAAATTATTTAGAAAAACTTCGAATATCTTAATTCACAAAATGTATACAGTGTCTGTGCCTTTAAAAAAATTCGGTACCGACAGTAAGATTTCTATGAAAATTTTTAATGATTTCGGTTTTATTTTGAAAGATTAATTTTGAGTTTTGAAGATTTAAAAACATCTCCAAAAAGAATCTGGATGATTTTAAGACATTTTTTTTTATTTTGCAGGATTTACAATTTTTCATGAAAACTGAATTATTTCAAAAGATATTTAGAAGTTTAAAAAGATTCGAAAATAATTTAAATCTTGAGAAGATTTACATAATTTTTTAACAAAATGTAACTATTTTGCTGAAAATTAATATATTTTTTTGATGAATTCAACTGTTTTTTATTCAATATTGAAATATTTTCTGATTAAAATAATAACTATTACATTTGTTGTTGAGAATTCATCTTTTTTTGTTTGGAAATGTAACAATTTCGTTGAAAATGCCCATTTTTTGTCGAAAAATTAATCTTTTTTGTAGAAAGTATTTTGTAGAAAACTCGTCTCTTTTGATAAAAATTTAATTATTTTTGTTAAAAATGCAAGTGTTTGATTGAAAATTAATTTGTTTTGACTGAGAATTGATCTATTTCGCTAAAGATTCGATTTTTTTGGATGAGTTCAACTGTTTTTGATTTACAATTTTTCCCCTCAAATGCGCATAGCGCGCGATTGATGATACTACATAGATGTTATAAACAATTTTTATGGGTATTATTTTTAGATTTCGAAAAGTAGATAATTTCAAGCATTCATAGGTTATTAATTTCAAAAGTAAACCATTATTTTTGTTTCATTAACCCGTCAAGAATAAGAGAATTTTTTGTTCTGAAAATCAAATAAAAAATAAAGAATAGTTTTTTAAATTAGTTTAGATTAAAAAAATTATTCAGAAAGTTTTTTAAGTATAAGAATAGGTTTAAGATTATAGGCTTTTTGTGAAATTTTACTACATACCACTTTTCGAAATTTTAATAACAGAAAAAATAATAAATTTACATTAAAAAATCCGCCCGCTTCGCGGGCACATTCTCATAGCGCGCTTCGCG
>CAKNYM010048731.1:155194-173283 GCA_932195095.1 Andricus curvator
TTTTACACAAATCTAATACCTTCTCTAGATGAGAATGTAAAAATACATGTTTTATTTGATACAATCATAAATAACATAGATTACATTTGAAGTTTCTATTTTTAAAGTTAGTTTATATGTTACAAAGATTTGTAACTATTTGCATGCAACATTTTTTTTTCATATTATAATTTAGTAACTAGACATTTTTAATAAATAATCAAAGTGAAACTCTAACTTCCTTCATTTTTTATTAACAACTTTTCCGGTTTAAATTTCAAAATCTTTCCTTTCTAGAAGAACAATTTACAAGCGATTGAGTAAATACATTTTTTTGTGTAGGTGGATGGATCAGTTTAATAAACATTGTGTGAAAAAATAGATAGCGCTACATGTACGTGTAATAATCTAATGGAAATGACGATGGAGTTAGCACCGTTTAGTTTTCCCTGTTATTGTAAATAAAAATAGTAGATAAATCATTGGGAAAATCATCTGAAATAAATATTTTTATTTATTTTAGAAACAAATTAGCATTATTTAACAGAAAAAGGGAACATTTGTAGTATTAGTACAAATTTTTATTTATTTTGATAATAATGTATCCAATTCTTAAATACTTGTAAAAATCCTATAATTACCATCGAACTGTTAAAAATATTTTAGTATAGTTAATTCATTTAGTTTAAATTTCAAAATCCTAATTTTTTCACTTGAATAATTGGAAAAACCGAGAAAGTATGATTTTTAAAGAAAACTCTATTTAATTTCAAAATCGTTGAATACAATCTTAAATATTCTTATTTAGAAAACGTTTCACGATAAAAACGTCTGAAAACTCTAATTTAAAAAAAAATACATAAGTTAGGAAATAGATAGACAGAAAAAAAATCTTACATTCAGTGAAAAAGACGCTTGTTCACTTAACATTTTATGAATAATGCAGTTATATTCGTAAATGGAAAGTCGAGAGGAAATCCGCTGCTCTGGTCACAACGTGTTCAAATTCCAAAAAAGATAGGGCACCGTCACTGTCGATATCACTTTCCTCAAGAACTTTTTGACAAATCATATCTATTTCTTCAGAACTTAATCCACCTCGAACCAATTGTGTGCAGGTTTGTTCCAAATCGTTCAGACCCAGCACTCCATCATTATCGAAATCTATTTTCAAAAATCGATCAATTATAATTGTATTCCAATAAATTCCTCAAATTTGAAAGTATGTTTTTTATCTAATTTTCAATATAAGAAAATATCAAAATACATACATTGAATCCAATTGATTCTACTTTCTAACACATATGTTACATAATTATGATAACAGTCATCATTGGAGTTAAAAAAAGGTGAATAGGTGAACTTTGCTTGAAAATAGGTGACGAAAAGGTGACCGAAAAAAATGTAGTATCAGTCAAATAAACATGCAAGAAGTTACCTTTTTCCCATATTAAATCGATGGGAAAATTCATGGTCCGATATCTTTCAAACTCATTTGTCAGGTTTAAATAAAATGTTCCCGGTCATTTAAATTTAAAAATTCAAGCTCTCAAACTGAATTTACAATTTAAAGTACCTATTCAAATAAGAATATCTAAATTTCCAAATCTAATGCGGAAAAATACATTGAAAATTAAAAATTAAAGACTCTCGAAATAAAAAATATATAAAATTTTACTTATAATTTAAAAGGAGAGGTCATTAAAATTGAATAATTTGTACTTTAAGGTCTTTAAACAGAAAAAAATCGAATTTAACATTGAACATTAAAACACTGAAAACTGTCAAAGTGTTAAAACTTCGCATTTGACATTGGCTCAGTTATAAATAACTTTAAAGGCTTTCAACTGGAAATTGTTTAAATTTTACAATTTTGAACAATTGAAATTTCAAACGCGATGGTTTTTAATGCAAAACATTTTTAATTTTTGAAACTGTGAAATTTATAAAGTATCGAGTTGAAATTATAAACCGTTCTGTGACATTTTTACTGTTTTCTTGAAAAATGTCGGATTTAATTGATCACAAATTAAAATGATAAAATGTGTAGCATCTACAACTTAAAATCATTCAACTATGAAGGATTTCAAATGAAAATTTTACAATAACGGTTAAATTCACATTTCTTTAATTTCAAATGCACCTAAATTAAAATTGTTTAGTATTAAAAATTTTAATCTGCAATTTTTCGATTTTCATCGTTTAAAAAATAATAATTATTAAAGTATTAAAAAGCTTTAATTTCAAATTGTGCAATTTTGAACGTTTTCAATTGAATACCAAGCAATTTGAATGTTTCCAACTAAAATTATTCAACACTTACATATGAATATAATAAGTTATTATCAAATCAATAGTATATTGTTTTACTCCTTGGTACACACGATAATTTATGTAACAAAGGTATGATTTACAAGTTTATCACGTCTGAAATTTGAGGTTAGTTTGACGCGGCCATAACTGTACACGGTCGATTGCGAATGCGCATGTGCGCAGTACAATAATGTGCCCATAATACTCCAAGGAGTATTATGGACGTATTATTGTACTGCGCGCATGCGCATTCACTCCTGCTGTGTGAACGGCTACTTTCAGAACTAAAAAGACGCTGATAAAACGCGTAAATCATGCCTGCGTTACATACAATGAATCTTTTATTTCTTATATACATTATATCAATCGAAGGCTAATAATATTATTATTGTATTATGGCTTTCAATTTGAAATAAAATTGCAAAATTTTAAAGGGTTTCAATTTCAAAATGGGACGACTGAGAAATCCCGAAAAATAAAATTCCCGAACAGTTTATAATATTACCGAATTGGAAAATTCCTGAATGATGAAATTCCCGACAGTTTATAATATTACCGAATTTGAAAATTCCCGAATTATAAAATATCGGAAGTAGAAAATTCCCGAATTTAAACAATTAAATTTTTTTATTTCTAAATTAAGTAAGTTATTACAATTAATTTTTTTTTCATTCAGGACGAATGAAAAATCCCGAAAATAAAATTCCCGACACTTTAAAATTGCCAAATAATAAAATTTCCGAATAACACAATTCCCGAATAATAAAATTCCCGAACAGTTTATAATATTACCGCATTGGAAATTTCCCGAATAATAAAATTCCTGGCAGAAAATTGCCAAATTAAAAAATATTCGAACTAGAAAATTCTCGAATTATAAAATTCCCAAATATGAACAATTAAAAATATTTGTTCATAAAAAATTATTTATAATATGATTTTAATTGTAATAATTTAATGAATTTTATAAATTAATAAAAATTGTAATTGTTTGAATTCGGGAATTTTCTCGTTCGGACAGTTTCGGATATTTTATAATTCGGCAATTTTCTGTCGGGAATTTCATTATTTGGGAATTTTCCAAATCGGTACTATTATAAACTGTTCCGGAATTTTATTACTCGGGAATGTTCCAATTGAAGAATTTTATTAATCGGGAATTTTATTTTTCAGGACATTTCAGTCGCCCCTTTTATTACAAAAAAAATTGTTTATATTCGGGAACTTTTTAATTTGGGAATTTTCTAGTTCGGATATTTTATAATTCGGCAATTTTCTGTCGGGAATTTCATTATTCGGGAATTTTCCGTCGTTCCTTCAAAATCTTGAAAATTCAATTTCTTCGTAAATATTAAAGGCTTTAAAGGTAAAATAACTCATCATTAAGCTTTTCAATTTGAAACTGACCAATTTTTTTTACTTGAATTTCAAATTATGGTATTTGCAAAAATGTGATAAATCTATAGAAGGGTTCAAACAACAATTTCTAAGCCTTCAAAATTAAGTAATTTTATGATAATACGTCCTTCTATTAAAACTATAAGAATTAAAAAAATTTCCGACAAGAAGATAAATTAATTTTCATTTTCCGGCTTCCTATCGGTTTCAAAAAATTGCAGCTCATTTTAGCTCACACGAATTAATTCCAAGGCGTTGTAAATTGCAATTTTGAATAAAATTTTAGTTTTTCAACTGAAAAAGGGGAACATTTTCCAAACTAGATGAAATAGGTGACAAGTTTAAAAATAGGTGTCAAAAGGCGAATAGACGACACTCTGTGATGACTCCGATTATGATAAAATTTCACCACACTTCTTCCAAACGATCATCTCATCGTTTTATTTACAGATTCACTTTTCTAAATAAAACTCGGGATACGATAGGAACTATTTTTAGATATTTGCACAATCGAATCTGACTAACGTGATAAAATTTTATAAAATACTAAAAAATTTGCTATTTATATAAATTAAAAATGTAATTACCGTAAATTTTAAAGGCATAATGCACTTTTAGGTCCCGCGGTGCCTGATCGGAAAATACAGACATCATCTCCAGGAATTCCTCGAAGCAGATGCCCTCGTCAGCTGAATGCCCTGGATCTCTACACTGAGTAAAAACTTCCGAAATCCGCTCCCTGAAGGGATTTTCCTTGAAAACAATTAAATTTATTAAAAGAATGATCAGGGTCGCCACTTTTATCGCCAGAAAAAATTTCCAGTCATTTCCCGGTTCGCAAACATTTTTCCCGGTCATTGAGGTTAAAAAGTTCAAAATGTTAAAGCTGAAGATTTTTTCATTTGAAGTAATCAAAACTAAACTGCAAATTAAAGCAGCCAAAATTCAACTATTCTGAATTTTCAAATTTTCAAATTGAAGGGTAAAAAATATTTTCATTCAAAAATCGTTAAATGGAAACCTTCTAATATCAGCAGATTTAATTCTGAGGGCTTTAAAAAAACATCATCTCACAAGTATCAATTTCACAAACTTTAATTATACAAAGTAAATGTCGCCACTTTTATAGCCGGAAAAAATCCCGGGTTTTTAAATTTTTTCTCGGTCATACGAATAAAAATAGTTTTCGGTAACTACAAGCTTCACAGAAAAATAGGAGAATACATATTTTCAAATAAAATTAATATTTAGGTACCACATTGAATGCAATATGAAATTCTTTAAATTCCTAAGATTTTAAGTCGAAATATACTACCAGATATAGCATTTTCAACAAAATAGTTGAATTTTCAACCCAAAGACGAATTTTTAACCAAAGGGTTGATTTTTAAAGTTGAAAACTTGAACAGTTTAAAAAATAGTTGACTTTTTAATACAAAAATTGAATTTCTAACCAAATAGATGAATTTTCATCCAAATGGTCGAATTTTCAAACAAAAGGGATTGAACTTCAATCAAAAACAGTTGCATTTTCAACCAGATACATGAATTTTCAAGCCAAAAATATTAATTTTTTAGAAAACAATTGAATTATCGACCTAAAAAGGTAAATTTTCTACAAAATATAATTTTCAACGAAATAGCTGAATCTTAAAAAAAAACTTTTCAAACTAACAGTTGTATTTACAACCAAATAGTTGAAGTTTTAGTAAAAAGAGACGAATTTTTAACAAAATAATTGATTTTTTAACCAAGAAAGATGAATTTTCATCAAAATGATCGAATTCTCAAACAAAAAGATTAAAATTCAATCATCAACAGTTGCATTTTCAACCAAATAGTTGAATTTTCAAAACAAAAAGACGAATTTTTCAGAAGAAAGTTGAATTATCAACCTGAAAAGGTGAATTTTCAACAAAAAATATCATTTTCAGCCAATAAAGATGAATTTTCAACCAATTAGTTAAAATTAAAAAAAAATCAACAAAACAGTTGAACTTTCAATCAAAAGAAACGAATTTTCAAAAATTAGTTACATTTTTAACCAAAAAGTTTAATTTTCAAGCTAAAAAGACGAATTTTTAGAAGAAAGTTGAATTTACAATAAAAAAGTTAATTTTCAACTAAGAAAGACCAATTTTCAATCAAAAAAGATTACTTTTCTACAATAAAAGATGAATTATTAATCCAAAAGGACGAATTTTCTATCCAAAAAGACAAATATTCAACAAAATAATTGTATTTTCGACCAAAAAAAAAAGACATTTTAACAAAATAGTTACGTTTTCAACCAAATAATTGATTTTTAAACCAAGAAAGATGAATTTTCATCAAAATGATCGAATTTTCAAACAAAAAGATTAAAATTCAATCATCAGCAGATGCATTTTCAACCAAATAGTTGAATTTTCAAAACAAAAAGACGAATTTTTCAGAAGAAAGTTGAATTATCAGCCTCAAAAGGTGAATTTTCAACTAATCAAGATTAACTTTCAACCAAATAGTTGAACTTTCAATCAAAATAAATGAATTTCCAACCAAATAGCTACATTTTTAACCAAAAACTTTAATTTTCAAGCCCAAAAGACCATTGTTTTTAGAAGACTGTTAAATTTTCAATAAAAAAAGTTAATTTTCAACCAAGAAAGACCAATTTCCAATAAAAAAAGATAACTTTTACAATAAAAGATGAATTTTTTTCCAGAAGGACACGTGTATGGCAATTTTTTCAACATAATCACTTTAACGTCAGGTCCGTATCCTAAGTTGTTTCAAACAATTGTTAAAAACGCTTATTTTCTCAAAAACTTCACCCTCCATTTCCTCAGAGAAGGGTCACTTTTTTAAATCAAAATTCTTACCCCTCTATTCATCAACTAATAATATAAAAATAAAAATTATCAGTATTTTATTAAATTATGAAAAATCGATTTTTAATCACCGTCCAATGTAGTGAAAACGCCCATCCAGATCTCATAACACATACTAATTCTTTGAATTACTCGGAACTGGTTCACTTTTTAAAAATAAATTTTTGTTCGCCTTGATTCAGCACTAAAATATCCCTGAAGTGGACTTTCATCATTTAAAAAAATTGAAAATTTGATTTTACAGAACGTTTTTCATCTCCCCTGAAAAATAGACCAAATGTGGATTAATCCCTTATGCCATGACACCCTTTAACAGTTCTCTATAGTTTTTTTTTCAAAATTGTGTAAAAATAATCTGAATTGCGCTTGTGTAATCTTTCCTCAAACGGTACAATCAGATTAGTGCCAGTCTTATCTTTCAAAAGGTCAGCTTATTTTTAAACTCACTTCCTGGATGCTTTAAATTCTTTAGGTAAATTTTTAAAATATCAAGAGGTACACCTTTTTTTTAAATATAGATACTGAATATTTCATTTCGAATTACATTTTTAATATAATTTTGGTGCAAATGAAAATTCGTAGTGCGAACTGAAACATTAGTAATAATTTTATTGATCTAGAATTCGAAAAATTGCAATTATTCAAATATAATAAGATTGTAAAAAGATTAATTAAATATATTTTTACCAACCTTGAGTTCATGTATTTTTTCCAAGCATGATAATGGTAATCGCAAATTTGAAGCTTCATGAGGACTCATTGTTGGAGGCACAACACCAGGACCGCCTATTTCTCGAAATCTTTTGTGAATTCTACAATTAAAACGTTAGTTTTTGTAATTTAAAAAAAAATCATAATGAAAAAAACAGGCTTGAAAACATATTTCTTTGATCAGTACCTCAAAATTTCTTTGCGTGTAAAGAATGTGCAATCTTGGTAATCTTCGAGCTGTTCTTCCGTAAATGTTGCCACTTTATTTCCCATCGTTTATGTTTTCAAATTAAAAATTAAACAATTTATTTAAAACTAAAATGCACTGCTCTTTATTTAAAATTATTATTCTGATTCATGAATAATATTTATTAAGAATAATTTAGATTTTTATAACATTTTAAAACATGTAAATTATTTTATTAAACAAAACTTTGTTAAACTATTTATTGTAGTAAAATAAAAACAGGAGCGAACTGTTGTGAGTTGGGGATCCTTTTTCCTTCTGATACCACACCCTCATTCGACACGAAATGGTGGTAGAAGATTCATTATTGTGAAAGGGTGTGGTAAGTCGCACCCTTTTTTAATACAGTGTGTATGACAATAATTGAAAGATGTTAAATTACCGCAATATATTCATTAGAATATATTCAAGAAAATTTCGAATTTAATTATAAACAAATAATCTCCTGTACTAAAAAACAGACTTTACATCCCAAAGTGCTCTCAAAACCGGGGAAATAGTGCAATTTTTCACGAAAATAGGGGGTCTATACATTAATTTTATTTAGAATTTTTAATAAAATGAATTTATAATGACTTTTTACAAAATAGTTGAGTTTTGAAGAAAATAGTTGAATTTGTAATCATATAGATTAAATTTTCGACCTACAAAGATGAATTTTCAACAATAAAAAAATTAATTATCAACCAGATACATTTACACCCGATTTAGTGTAACTTTCAAACAAAAGGGAAAAATTTCCAACAAAATATTATCATATTTAACCAAATAGTTTAACTTTCAAACAAAAGGGACGAATTTTCAACAAAATAGTTGAATTTTCAATCTACAAAAATGAATTTTCAACCAAATGGTCGAATGTTTAAATAAAAAGGATTAAACTTTGAACGAAAACAGTTATATTTTCAACAAAATAGTTGAATTTGTAACCATATAGTTAAATTTTCGACCTACAAAGATGAATCTTCAACAACAAAAATTAATTATCAACCAAACAGACACATTTACAAATACAGTTTAATTCTCAAACAAAAGGGACGTATTTTCAACAAAATAGTTGAATTTTTAACCAAATAGTTTAATTTTCAGCCTGAAAATATATTAATTATCAACCAAACAGACACATTTACAAATACAGTTTAATTCTCAAACAAAAGGGACGTATTTTCAACAAAATAGTTGAATTTGTAACCAAATAGTTTAATTTTCAGCCTGAAAATATATTAATTATCAACCAAAGACACATTTACACCCAAACAGTTTAAATCTAAAATAAAAGGGGCGCATTTTCAACAAAATAGTTGAATTTTCAACCAAATGGTCGAATTTTCAAATAAAACGAATTAAACTTGAACCGAAAATAGTTGCATTTTCAACAAATTAGTTGAATTTGTAAACATATAGTTGAATTTTCGACATACAAAGATGAATTTTCAACACCAAAATTAATTATCAACCAAACAGATACATTTACACTCAAATAGTTTAAATCTAAAATAAAAGGGACGAATTTTCAACAAAATAATTGAATTTTTATTCAAAATAGTTTAATTTTCAACCTACAAAGATGAATTTTTGAACAAATGGTTCAATTTTTAAACAAAAAAGAATAATCTTTAACCGAAAGCAGTTGCATTTTTAACCAAATAGTTGAATTGCATGGTTGAATAGTTGAAAAAAGACGATTTTTTTAGAAGACAGTTCAATTTTTAATACAAAAGAACGCATTTTCTTTCCAAAAAGACGAATGTTCAAGAAAACAGTTAATTTTTCGACAACATAAATTAATTCTCAACAAAATAGCTGAATTTTTAACAAATTAATTAAATTTTCAAAAAAATAGTTGAATTTTTGACTGAAATGATGAATCTTTAATAAAAAAAAAAGAATTTTTAACAAAGACGTTCAACTTTCAACCAAGTAGTTGAATTTTCAATCAAAAAAGATCAATTCTCAATGAAAAATGTAATAGTCGATTTTTCAACCAAAAAATCTTTTTATTTGAAATAAAAAAGAAGAATTTTGAACAAAATAGTCGAATCTCTAACCAAAACAGATTAATTTTGAACTAAAAATTTGCATTTTTAAACAAAAAAGATAAAATTTCTACCAAAAAGGTGAAGTTTCTACATAACAGTTGAATTTTCAACCCGAAAATATGAATTTTTATCTAAAAAGTTCATTTTTATCCAAAAAGTTAATTTACAAACAAACAGGTGAACTTTCTACGAAATGAATATAATTTTCAACAGCAAAAAACGAATTTTCAACAAAACAATTGCATTTTCAAGAAAAAGACAAATTTTCTACAAAACAGTTGAATTTTCAACCCGAAAATATGAATTTTGAATAAAAAAGTTAATTTTCAAACACATAGTTGAATTTTCAAACTAAAAAGATCAAGTTTTAACCAAAAATAGATTAGTTCAGTTTGCAGTTGAAAAACTTGATTTTAAACAACAACAAGATTTTTTCAACCAAAAATAACGAATAAAATAACATAAAGAACTAATAAAATGAATTTTTAACAAAGTTTCAACGTTCGACCAAGTAGTTGAGTTTTCAATCATGAAGGTCAATTTTCTACTAAAAAAGGCGAATTTACAACAAAATACATACATTTTTAATCAAATTGTTGGATTTGTAACTAAAAACGATGCATTTTCAACCAATAATGGAATAGTTAATCCTTAGTTAAAAAATTAAATTAAAAAAAAAAAGAAATGAATTTTCAACAAAATAGTTCAACTTAGAATCAAAGAGATGGATCTTCAACTAAGAAAATGAATTTTTAACAATGTAGTTCAAATTTCAACTGAGCAGTTGAATTTTCAACAGGGAAGATTAATTTTCTACTAAAAAATACGAATTTATAACAAAATACATATATTTACAACCAAATTGTTGAATTTTTAACTAGAAATGATAAATCAAGAAAAAAAACTATTGTATTTTTAACCAAATAGTTCATTCTTCCAACAAATAGTAGAATTTTTAACGTAAAGAGACTAATTCTGAACCATAAATATAATAGTAGATGTTTTAAAAAAAAAATTAACTTTGAACGAAAAATATTTGGATTTTCTCATTGGCTTCTATTAATTCTGTTCGCATTTAAGTGAAAACCCGAGAAAAAGGAGAAGGTTCTTGAAAACTGGAGAAAAAGAAGAATTCTTAAAAAAAGGGTTTAAATTATAAACTTTAACTTTCTGAAAACTAATACAAAATAATGTAAATTTCAATAGAATAGCCAGCAAAGATTATTAAAATAATGTATTTATTTATAAAATTTTAAAACTAATACAAGCAAATTGATATTGTATTGGAGACATAAAATTGTATTCGATAAAAAAAAATTATTTTTCTCGATTCACGAATCGTAAGAAAATAAAATTAATAATAACGTCCATATAAATTTTATGGCATTATGAAAATATATTTTCTATATACGTAATAGAATATTTGATCCTTTCTCAACTGATTTAGTTCATTTATGAAAATAATACAATTGATATATTTTGTAAGTAAAGTTACTTTAATATAACTTCTAACTTAAAAATGGTAATAAATAAATTACGTCGTAAAGAATATTGATGAGACTAGTACAAAATTTACGACTTCTTGCGTCAACGTTAAATAAAAAACAATCAAATTGCACCAGGCACTTAAGTACAAAATGTTTGAGAAATTCTCTTTTGACAGATTAAATTAAAAAGAACGTTGGCGCGATTAGACATGAGTATTTTCAAATTAGAAAATAACTTTGTACCTAAGACTCAGACGTAGTGATCTTCATAGGCTTCTTTGCAATCCAGTAAATTATCGAGACAATCTTTAAACTCATCTTGTTCAAGCCCGGAATTCTGGAAAGCGTGGAACCTTCTAATATTTTTTACTTTCTTCGCTTGGTTGTAAAGAGATTCATACATGTTTGCTAAACTATCTCCGCTGTGCAAACCAGCCATCACTGCTACGCTCTGAACATCTGAAAAAATGAAATTTTAATTAATAGAAAGTTAATTAATAAAGAATAACTAAAAATATTAACATATCAGACTTTACCGACCAAACCCCTCTTTAAACAAGGTAAATAGGGTGGTTTTTTACGACAATAGGGGAATAAATTCTTTTAAAGAAAATTAATGTAGATATATGAATTCAATATGAAACGCTTTAAATTCCTAAGATTTCAAGTCGAAGCATTTCCAGCAAAATAGTTGAATTTTCAACAGAAAAAGGTTTTCTACCAAAAGATGTGGATTTTCAACCAAAAAAGTTAATTTTTTAACAAAACAGTTGCATTAACAACCAAATAGTTGAAATTTCAAGCAAAAGAAACGAATTTCCAACAAAATAGTTTAACTTTTAACCAAATAGTTCAATTTACAAGCCAAAAAGACGATTTTTTTCGAACACAGTTGACTTTTCAACGAAAAAGTTAATTCTCAACCAAAAAAGATTATGTTTAACGAAGAAAGATGACTTTTATGTCATAAAACATGAATTTTTAATCCAAAAGCATGAAGTTTTAACAAAACAGTTAAATTTTCGACCAAAAAGGTGACTTAAGAAAATAGTTGAATTTTGAACAACATAATTAAATTTTTAACAAAATAGTTGAATTTTTAACGAAATAATAAATTTTTTAACAAAACAATTGAAAATTTAACAAAAAAGTTAGTTTTCAACGAAGAAAGCTGACTTTCCTATCATAAAAGATTCAACAAAATAATTAAAATAGTTTAATTTGTATTCAAATAGCTGAATTATTAACCTACAAATATGAATTTTCAACAAAAAATATAAATGTTCAAGAAAGTTACTTTTCAACCAAATAGTTTAATTTTCTAGCAAATTGTTGGATTTTCAAACCTAAAAGACTAATTTTTTTCAAAATATTTAAATTTTTAACCCGAAAATATGAATTTTCAACAAAAAAAGGTAATTTAGAGACACATAATTGAATTTTCTACTAAAATGATGAATCTTCAACAACAAAATGAATTTTTTTGCTAAGTATTTCAACTTTAAACGCTTTAAACCAAGCAGTAAAATAAAAAATAGTTGAATGAAACCAAAAAAGACGAATTTTCAACAAAACAGCTGAATTTTCTATCAGAAAATATTAATTTTCTACAAGAATGTTAATTTACAACCAAACACTAAAATGATGAATCTTCAACAAAAACAAAATGAATTTTTTGCAAAGTAGTTCAACCTTAAACCAAGTACTTGATATTTCAACCAAAAAATACTTCAATTTGAACCCAAGAATAGTCGAATTCAACTAAAAAAGACGAATTTTCAACCAAATAGTTGAATCCTAAACTAAAATAGTTTAATTTTCAACAAAACAGTTTCATTTTTAACCAAAAAGGATGCATTTTCAACAAAATAGTTGAATTTTCGGCCATAAAAGATAACTTTAACAAAATATTTCACTATGAAAAAAATACACTTTCAACAAAATAATGAAACTTCCAAAAAAATAGTTAAATTTTTAACCAACAAAGATGATTTTCCAACCAAAAATATGAATTTTCAATAAAAAAGTTAATTTTCAACCAAATAGATTAATCCTCTACCAAACCGTTGAATTTTCTAGCCAAAAAGACTAATTTTCTATAAAACAGTTGAATTTTCAACAAAAAAGTTTTATTTACAACGAAATAGTTGAATTTTCTACTAAAATAATGAATCTTGAACAACAACAAAATGAATTTTTCACCAAGCAGTTCAACTTTAAATCAAGTACTTGATATTTCAACCAAAAAAGACTTCAATTTTAAATAAAAAATAGTTAATTCAACTAAAACAGACGACTTTTCAACAAAATACTTGAATCCTCAACCAAAGTAGTTCAATTTTCAACCAAAAAGTGGCATTTTTAACCAAAAAGGAAGAATTTTTAATCAAGAAGATTAATTTTGTACCAAAGAAGATGAAATTTCCACAAAATAGTTGAATTGCAGCGATAAAAGATAACTTGAATAAAATAGTTGAATTTTCAAAAAGTAAATGAACTTCCAACAAAATAATTAAACTTCCAGCAAAACAGTTGAATTTTTACCGAACAGTTGAATTTTTAACTAAAAAGGATGAATTTCCAATGAAGAACATTAATTATAAAAAAATAAACTTCCAACAAAAAAGTTGAATTTTTAACGGAATAGTTGAATTTTCAACCAAACATCTGAATTTTTAACCTAGAAAGATAAATTTTCAACGAAAAATATGAATTTTCAACGAAAAATATAAATCTTCAACGAAAAATATAAATTTTCAACGAAAAATATGAATTTTCAACGAAAAAGTTAATTTACAACCAAATAGATGAATCTTATACAGAAATGATGAATTTTTAACAAAGAAGATTAATTTTCTACCAAAGAAGACGAAACTTCAACAAAACAGTTGAATTGTCAACTACAGTAGATACATTTTCAACCAAATTAGTTGCATTTTTAACTAAAAAAGGTTAAATTTTCAATCAAAACTGGAATACTTAAATTTTCAGTTCAAAAAATTAATTTTTAATTAAAGAGATTGAATCTTTAACTTGAAAATTTAATTTTTAATGGAGTAGTTCCATTTTGAATTGAATAATTGAATTTTTGACCAAAAATGATGACGTTTTAAGAAAATAGTTGTATTTTCTACAAAATAGTTCAATCTTCCATGAAATAGTAGAATTTTTAACGAAAAGAGTTGATTTCCGAACCACAAATATAATAGTAGACTTTTCAAACCAAAAAATTAACTATTAACCAATAATAGTTGGATTTTAATTTTGGGTTCTATTAATTCAGTTCGCATTTACGCGAATAAACGAGAAAAATGGGAAAAAGGGGTAGTTTCTTGAAAACAGAGAAAAAAAAAGAAAAATGCTTTAAAAAAGGGCAATGGGGGAAAGAGTACGAAGTCCGAAATATAAGTGATTTTCAAAATTATTAGGTTATTATTGAACTATATCGTTGCAGGGCCATCTTTCGCAAAATTCGCAAACTCTTTCAAAATCTATCATCAGGAAACGTCCTAATCATTATCTAAGTTCGTACTGTTACTTCCACTGACCCCCCCCCCCCCCTCATTAAATTGGTAACGTAGTTTATGGACGGCCCCTTATTAATTAGTGAAGATATTTCCGTTTAAAAAATATTTTTGAAAAAGCTTACCTTCGCCAACAGAAGAATCAGCAACATCCCCATTCTTGTGAACATTTTTGTTGAATATTTTTGGATAAGGGTGCTTTATTCCTAGAGGAGCAGTAATATTTGTCAAATAAGTTGCGGATGCGTGACAAGAACACGACAAGAATAAACTCATCATCTCATGAACAGTGGAGCATCGGTAAGCAGTTTTTTCCAATTGCTTCCCTGCGTCTTTCATAGGTCTTTTTAATCTATCCTCAGGAATTCCTCTCAACGACAAACTCTGATAATTCTTATCCGCAGGTATATCACAACAAGGAGTCAAGCTCGTCCACAAAGGTCCTTCCAAATCATCCAAAATGTCGATCAAATCTCGTTTCGTTGTCATTGGAAATGGAAGATTTAGGCTCATCGCTGCAGCTTTCCTACCAACTTTGTTCAGATCCGCACAAAGATCTGATAAGGCAGACATCGGATAATTTTTCTGCCGATATCTCAAACTCATTGTATCTATTGCAGTCGCTAATATCGCTGCAGTCTGATATTTAATTTGAGGGTCGTAAGTTATATTGCTAAATTCACGTGCATTTCCAGATCGTGGCCAAATTTCATTTCCACATCCTAGGGGACTGAAAAGGGAAGAATGTTCTCCGATACTTTGCCAGCAGAGAACAGTGTTAACTGTTTTAACTAAATCGGCGGCTGAAGGTTCTGAGTTTGCCCCATCGAAAGTTGGAAATGTTAGGATACTTTTTCCGTATTCATCACGCAGGTGCTGAATGCAGGAGGAACCTAAACCTGCGAACCCATCGGTAGAATCAAGGAGTACCTGAAAAATAATTTAAAAATTAATCAATAATTGAGCTAATGAATTACTCTAATAATGTAATATTTATTCGTGTTTGAAATCAGTGCCTGGGGGCGCCAAGCCAATTTCTTGTAACACGTAACATGTTTTCAGTTATGGGCCATCTATAAACTACGTTACCGATTTTGGGCTTTTTTGACCTTCCTTCCTCCACGGAAAGTAACTTAGCCTTTGACTAAAGACGGACTTTACGTTTATAAATTCTTCTAAATAAAACTAATGTATATAATAAATTGAACACAATACGAAACACATTAAATTCCTAAGATTTCAAGCCGAAATATATTGCATTTTCAACAAAATAGTTGAATTTTCAACCAAAAAAGATTTTCTACCCAAAGGGATGAATTTTCAACACAAAAAGACGAATTTTCAACAACAACATTAATTTTCAACCAAATAGTTGCATTAATAACCAAATAAATGAACTTTCCAGTAAAGGACACGAGTTTTCCGAAAAAGAGTTGAAGATTTAACCAAACAGTAAAATTTTCAAGCCAAAAAGACGAATTTTTTCGAAGACAGTTGAATTTTTTAGAAAATTTACTTTTCTACCATGAGAGATGAATTTTTAATTCGAAGGATGAATTTTTAACAACATAGTTGAATTCTCGACAAAAAATGGTGACTTTAACAAAATACTTACATTTTCCAAAAATAATTAGTTTTTAACAAAATAGTTAAATTTCTAACAAACTAGTTGAATTTGCAGCATACAGAGATGCATTTTCAATCAAATTATGGGATTTTCAAACAAAAAAAGACTAAAATTCAATCAAATGTTTGAATTTTCAAGACCAAAAGACAAATTTTTTTAGAAGATGAATTCTCATCCAAAAAGTTAATTTTCAACCAAGAAAGATGACTTTTCTACCATGAAAGATGAATTTGAATAGAAGAGTAAAGTTTTTAAGCTGAAAAGTCGAATGTTTGAGAAAACAGTGGACTTTTAAATAGGAAAAGATGAATTTTGAACAAAAAAGATCATTTTCGATCAAGAAAGATGCATTTTTAACAAGATAGTTGAATTCTCAACCAAAGAGTTGAACTTTCAACAAAAAAAATTATTTTCTACCCAAAACGACAACTTTTTAATAAAATGTATGAATTTTCAAAAAAAGATTAATATTCTACCCAAAAAGATGAATTTTGAACAAAATACACGCATTTTCAACAAAATTATTTAGTCTTAAAGCCAAAAAGAAGAATTATCTACAAAAAAGTTGAACTTTCAATCCAAAAATACGATTTTTCAACCAAAAAGATTAATTTTCAACCAAATAGTTTAATTTTCTACCAAATCTTTGAATTTCCATGCCAAAAAGATGATTTTTCTACAAAACAGTAGAATTTTTAACATAAAAGTTCATTTAAAATTAAAAAGTTGAAATTTCAAGTATAATTATGAATTCTTAATAAAAAATTATTTGTTTTACAAAGTAGTTCCACTTTAAGTCCAATAACCGACATTTCAAAAAAAAAAAGATGAATTCTTAAAGAAGCATGTAACAGTTGATATTTCAACCAAACAATTGCATTTTTAACCAAAAAGGATAAATTTTTAACCCAGAAGATTAAATTCCTACCAAAAAAGACTAATTTTGAACAAAATACATGAATTTTCTACTAAAAAGTTGAACTTTCAACAAAGAAGATTAATTTTCTACCCATAAACGACTTTTCAACAAAATACATGCATTTTCTACCAAATAGTTGATTTTTTAACTAACAGAATATACAGGATAAAGTTTCTACCAAAAATAGAATAGTTAAATTTTAAAATAAAAATAAAAAGTTTCTAACACAAAAATGAATTTTCAACAAAGTTGTTCAATTTTCAACCTAAAGGATGAATTTTCGACCAAGAAGATTAATGGTCTACCAAAAAAGACGAATTTTTAACAAAATACATAAATTTGCAACAAAATTATTTAACCAAAAAATATGATTTTTCAACCAAAAAGATTTATTTGCAACCAAATAGTTTAATTTTCTACCAAATTGTTGAATTTCCAAGGTAAAAAGATGAACTTTCTACAAAACAGTATAATTTTTAACATAAAAGTTAATTTAAAATTAAATAAATGAAATTCCAACTATAATTATGAATCCTTAAATAAAAAAAATTATTTGTTTTACGAAGTAGTTCAACTTTAAGTCAAATAGCCGACTTTTCAACAAAAAAAGATGAATTATCAACGAAGCATGTAACAGTTGATATTTCAACCAAACAATTACATTTTTAACCAAAAAGGATCAATTTTGAACCCAGAAGATTAAATTTCTACCGAGAAAGTCAAATTTTTAGCAAAATACATGTTGAATTGTTGAACATTGAATGTTGAATTTTTGATAAAGAATATGTCTTTTTAACAATATAGTTGCATTTCAAACAAAATAATTCAATTTTCAACCGAATAATAGTGGAATTAAAAAAAAAAACTTTTATCCAAAAATATAGTTGGATTTTCTTATTGAGTTTAAGTTCTAAATGTTATCTACATTCGTAACGTTATTTTTACTTATACGGGGGGGGGGGGGGGGGGGGGGGG
>CAKNYM010048731.1:173383-187962 GCA_932195095.1 Andricus curvator
CCCCCCCCCCAACTGGTAACGTAGTTTATGGAAAGTACCGCCAGGCCACTTTTTCTTTTACGATTACACCATTGAATAAAATATAGTAATACCTGAAACCCTTGAATTAAATCGCACTCTTCGACATAAGATCTTATGTTGTCCGTAAAATCTTGAGAGAATGATTCCGTATTCCACAAATTTCTTCCATAATTGAATATATCAAATGGTTGAGACTCAGATCCCTGAGAATATTCTTTGATAATGTTCACTGTTCTTGGATGAAAACGTGGTACTAAATAATCGACCCATTTATTTACATCGTTTTCTAATTCGACGTTCTTTGGTTCTTCGACTGATGGTTCATCTAAACTTTTTACAAAAGGTGTTTTTGGTACTTCTGGTTCTTTCGTTATCTCGATATTTTCATCGTACCAAAGAACTGATTGTTCTTCCTCTGATTGCGATGCATACAAACTACCTGCTTCGCTTAAGTAACCCAAACTTCCTTTCAAGTCAACTAGCAAAAGCCTCGGGGTATAAGTAGATTGTTTCTGGAAATACATATTTGTAATTACTGATAAGAATTTAATCTCTTTAACAAGTTACCTATGTAATTTGACATCAAAGCTAAAAATAATTTTGCCCCCTGAACTAGGATGTCGAATCCTCTGAAATCCTGTGACACCCCTCAATAATAATAATAATATAATATTTTGGAATACTTTGAAAATCCTTGAAATATTTTAAAATACATTGGGATCTCTAGAAATCTCTTGAAATCCCTTAAAATATTTTGAAACCACTGGAACACTTTTACAAAATCAATCAAATCTCTCTAAATCACTTGAAGTCTTTTAAATATATTTGAAATCCATGAAAATCCTATACAATTCCTTAAAATTAAAAATTATATCGAACAAAAGGCTTTAAATTTTAAATTGTACAATTCCACACACTTAAAAAAAATCAATTCAAACGCTTTGAGTTTGAAATGTATCAATTTTAAATTATCTAAGTCATTAATTTTCAGATTGAAATAAATAAGAGTATTGAAATTACCCAAGCTTGTGGGTCTAACAATTAAAATTTTCCAATTTTCGAAAACATAAATCCGAAAATTTTTTATTATAAAAGGTTTTGAAATTTAAATTTTACACTTAAATTTAAAACTGTACAATATTAAGCAGTCGAAATTCAAAACTATTGAATTTACACGCTTTGATTTTGAAAGGTCACTTTTTAAATTATGAATTTCATTAATATTTAGTTTTAGATACTAAGCACTGAAATTATTAAAGTTTTTTAGCCTTTTAGCCATTTTAGCTTTCGCAGTGAAAGTTTACAACTTTAAATTAATTGTGCAACTATTAAGGCTATTACTTTATTATTCTAATATTCGGAACTATTCAAATTAGAAACTATACAATTTTGGATGATTCCATTTTAAATTGACTATTACTATCAAATTGTAAAATTTTGAAAGACGCGAAATTAAAAAAAAATGTTGACACTTTCAATTTAAAATTGTTTATTTAAATCAACTTAAATGATATACTATACCATTTTTAACGCTTTAAACATAAAACTCACTATTAGGGGTTTTAACTTAAAAACATATATTCATTTTGAAATTTTCAATTCCTACCACTTGCAATTGTAAATTATACGACTTTTAATTTTTGTGTGTTAATTTCTATGTGAAGTTAAAATTATTATTAACTTAGAATGCTAGTATGCTACTAATATGATTTTCTTTTTGAATTCTAAAATTTTACAATTATTTGAATTTGAAGCTATTCGATTGGAAAAGCTTTCAATAAACAAATGTTCAAAACACCTTGGAAATAATATGTGATTTTTTTCTGATAAGTATGAGCACTCTGCTGATAAAAATCTTGTGTATCTCTAAAAAGTAAAAAATATAAATTCAGCAAATCTTTTAAACCTAGCTAAAGATTTAAAAATGATTTCAAATACCTCGGAACTTCTTGACAAAAAAAAAACACGAAAAAGGTAAAGAGTTGAATAAATGAAAAATGCATAAACTCAAGATTGATAATAAATGCGTATATAAATGTTCAAAATATGGTTAAGGTCAGCTAAAAAATATAATTTAAATAAGAAACACAAAACTCAGTGTTTTATTTTTATTTCTTCTTTTTTTCACCTGTAAGGAGTTTTAAAGCAAAGCTATATAAAAGAAAATATTTCAACGTTCATGAAAATTACTATGTGTAAAAAATATTTCCTTTCCGTTTTTGATTCCTTGGACTTGTCAGTTTTTTCTGAAGTATTTTGATGTCCAAAATATCTCTATAAGCTCAGCTACATAAATATAATTTTTTTTGAAATATACACATCTCTGAGGTATTTTTAAAATATGCTGCATTTACATTTCTTATTTCTAGCGCAAAAAATAATACTTATTTAGCTGACTGTTGGTAATAAACTTTTATTTTCGTAATGAAACAAACAAATAAACTTCGCATTTTTTCAATAAGTCTTTTCCTTTTAGGTTCAATTTCTGTTAGAAAAACTTCCCGCATCAATAAAATTCCCGTTTTTCACGCTTCTCTCACACGCTGGACACCCAATACCTTTAATTTGACCTTTTCTAGTATTGAAAAATACGGATAGAAATTATTCAGAGAAAATAATTTTATGATTTATTAAAATATACATGATTCTTACCCTTGATGTTTCCCCTTCTCTGTACAATACATCGTGATTAATTTCTGAAGGATTCTTAGGATCGTAGGAAAAATTCGTCTCCTAAAAGAAATAATATACATTAGGTAAAAAAATATCATTTATTCATAATGATTTAAAATAAAATTATTCGGAATATATTATTGAATTACATACTTCAGAGCCCAACATGAACTTAAAACAGAGGAAATAGGATGATTTTTCACGGAAATAGGGGAATAATACCGGAATAAATTCTTTTAAATAAAACTAATATAGGTTCCATATTGAATGCAATGTAAAACGCTTTAAATTCTTACGACTTAAAGTCGAAATATATTGCATTTTTAACAAAGTAGTTAAATAAAAACGAATTCTCCACAAAATAATTAAATTTTCTACCAAAGAGATTGAATGTTCAACCAAAAAAAATTCTTTTTTAAGAAAGTAGTTCAACTTTCAACTAAGTAGTTGAATTTCTAACGAAAGAGGATACATTCTCAACGAAAAATATAATAGTTGATATTTCAGTTAAACAAGATTTTAATTTGTAACTAAAAACAGTTGAACTCAACCCAAATTTTCAACAAAATAATGAAATTTTCTATAATATAACAGTAGACTTTTCAAACAAAAATAATTACATTTTCTTATTGGGTTGTATTAATTCAGTTCGCATTTAAGAAAAAAACTATAAAAAAGGAAAGTTTATTCAAAAAAAGGGAAAAGAGGAATTCTTTAAAAAAATTAGTCAAAGTAGAAAAATGTTTCCGACAAAAGTTGAAGGGGGCAGAGGGGGTCAACTACTGGTATCAATGTCCTTGACCTTGAATTCGATTTGCAAGATTATTTGAAGGTCAAAGTGATTTTTGAAAATGGGTACCTCTACTTTTGACATTATCGCAAATTTGACCTTCATTTGACCTTGCCATTACCTTCATAAAAATATCATTTTGAACGTAAACTTTCCCGCTCTTTTCAAATCTGGGGTTAAAAGTAGGGGCTCCCATTTTAAAAAATCAACTTGAAATTCAAATAACCTTGAAAATTGAATTCAAGGTCAAGGTCATTGGTACCAGTAGTTGACCCCCTCTGCCCCCTTCAACTTTTGTCTGAAACATTTTTGTATATCCAACTAAAATTCTGAGTTATTTCCGATAATAGATTAAAATATATCCCCTTGTATTGTGCCCGGAAAATGCCCAAAAAAATGCAAAACAGCAGTTTTATGTAAAATTCAGACTAAAGACGGTATTTTTTGGAACTTTTTCAACATGAATTATTTTTATTCGATTAGTAAGAAGTCTGAAAGTATTTTACAGCTAATTTTGAATTGTTCAAATGATTATTATTTGTTTAAACAATTTTTTTCGCCTTTAAATCGTGAAAAGTTATTACTTGTCGGTATAAATCATACAGTTAATGAATTTCAAAAATAATATTTATAACTTAACATATTTGGTAATAATATAAACAATTTTCATTTGTTTAAACAATTTTTTCCCTGTTAATCGTAAAAAGTTTTTTTTTCTTCTAAAATTAATGATAGAATTAACGAATGTTGAGAGTAATGTATTTTTTAACGATATTTGGAAATTATGAAAAAAAATTTCTTTTGTTTAAACAATTATTTCCCCTGTTAATCTTGAAATGTCACTACTTTCTAGAATCAATAACGTAGTTAATGAATGCTTAGAGTGATATTTTGTGTGAACGACAGTTTACAATTATTTAAACAATTTTTATTTGTGTAAATAATGTTTTTTCCTTGAAAATCTTGAAAAGTTAATATTTTATGGAATTAATGATGCAATTGATGAGTAAGAATGATATTGATTGTGTGAGACAGTTTTTGCAATTATTTAAACAATTAATAATAATCATTCACTTGCGCCTTTTCATAGGAAAGGTGGAGAAAATTCTTGTTTTCTTTTTAATCTCTTACACTATGTCGCTTATTATTCACTATTTTCTTATTTCAGAACTTATATTCTAATTGTTTAAACATTAATCATTTTTTAAACTATAGAATTTTCTCCATCTTTCCTACGAAAGGAGCAAGTGATATTGTTTAAATAATTGCAAACTGTCTTTCACAAACAATGTCACTCTTAATATGCTTTTCCTTGGACATTAATTTCAGAAAACAATAACTTTTCACGATTTACAAGATGAAAAAATTGTTTAAACAATTGCCAAATATCCTAAACAAGAAAATATTAGTTTTAACATTCGTTAATTGTGTCGTTAACTCCAGAAAAAAACTTTTTACGGTTAACATGGGAAAAATTGTTTAAATAATTACCAAATATTTGAAGTTAGAAATATTATTCATGAAATTCATTAATTGTATTATTTATTCCGAAAAATAATAAGTTTTCACGATTTACAGGCGAGAAGAAATTGTTCAAACAAATAATAATTGTTTCGAAAATTAGTTTTAAAAAATACTTGTAAGCTTGTGACTTATCGAATATAAATAATTGATTTAGAATTTTTTGCTAAATACCGTCTTTAGCACGTATTTTACATAAAACTGATATTTTGCATTTTTTGGTACATTTTCCGGGTACAAGACAAGGGGGCTGGGCGCGACAAAATTTAAATATATTGAGTGGAAATTATTCCTTGAACATTTCTTAAGAGGTGACGAAACTTTATTTTACAAAAAGTTAATAACAAGTACTACGTTTTTTCGAAAAGCGAGTTTTTTCCATTTCAAACCCAATGTTAATTTAAAAAGCCCGGGGCACGGGTTAATGTTGACCGATTTGAAAAAACTTAGGGAATCTCTTTTTCGGGAAAACGAATAAATTGGGGGGGGGGGATTGATCACCAATATTGAATTTTCGGACCACCCTAAGGTACACATCTCTTGTTATTTTATTTTAAGATATAGACTAAATTTAAACCAAGTAAATTTTCTGTCATATCTAATCATTTTTTTAAATAATATTATGGTTAATAGGAAAACCTACGTACATTTTATATAAATTTTCAATATTTTTGTATATTGCTTTATGTTTTGGTATTTATTACTGTTCTTTATGTACAAAATACGTATTCTACTTTAGAGTGAAACAAAAAATATTGTTATTTCATTATATATTAAAAATAATTTTCAAATAAAGTGAGATTATAACGCTTGATACCACATTAATTGGGACAGCTATCTTAATTGATATAATTAATAGATAATAAAAGTCTAAAACTAAAAATTGAAAATCATGATGAATTAGTGGCAATGTACCTAAATAATAAGAAATAGAAGATACGTACGCAGATGTATAAAAAAAAAAACATAATTGCGTGGATTGAAATTTATTTATAAGAACAAAACGTGACATTCTTTAAAATTAAAACAAAAACATATCAAACATTTATTTACCATGATTGATATAATCATTTATAATAATATAATAGTCTAAAACTAAAAATGAAAAAGTATGATGAATTAGTTGCAAAGTAAATAATAAATAAATAATATGCAGAAGTTTACAAAAAAAAACATATAATTGTGGATTGAAATTTATTTATAAGAATGAAATGTATGACATTCCTTAAAATTAAAGCAAACCCATATCAAACGGAGGATATAATAAAAACTTCCAAGAATTTGAAAAATTATATTTATAGGTTAGGAAGTAAAGACGATCGAATAGATAGATGATAAAGCCGTACTTGTAAATTCCACCAATGCGTCCCGATAAAATTTGAATAATGACCAATTTGGATAGTTAATATTTCTCGGGTTGTCATTTTCTGAACAACTTGTTTATATGCAAAGTAAATGGTAAAAATATCACGAACACGACAACCGCTTCAGCCATGCGCTTTTATACGTGGTGTTACGATACTGAACCGCTTGCAGGGGCGTCGCAACTAGCAAGGTTTGTTTTCATTCTGGGCGACCCGGTCCCGGACTGGTGTCAAAGATATTATGATATCTTTTCTGGAGTACGCAGTGCATACATGTTTTTAGTTTTTAAAGGTCAATGTCAATGCCGACAATGCCGCTGTCCATAGCGATGCGGCGCATCATTTAGTGTCGTTGCGACTATTATGATCCCTTCTAGAAATAATCGATTGGACACGATTCATAACGATTAAGAGTGATCAAAAATTGAATCGTTTTGAATTGTTGCTAATTGTGTCAATTGTTTCCAATCGGGTTGAATTGAGTAAATGCACTTGCCTGCAGTGCGCCCTCTGCAGTTTTCGTTTGTAACACACATGACGCGCACGTGTTTATAGGTTGGAAATTAAATTTTTAACAATTCAACAAAAATTTCAAGTACAAAAAATAGAATGTTTGTTCAGGCGGTATACCGAATGAAGAGTCGAAATTATGTGGGTTAACGGTACGTAAAAATCATGCCATCTAACGATGTGACAGTGATATAGTGTCTTCATCAAGTAGGCAGTAGTAGTTTGATTTAGCGTGTATACTATTGTAAAACGTTTATTTACTTCTTTTTCAATTCATATTGTTGACATTTTTTGTTTGAAAGCGTAAAAACCCACTTGTAAATAATAATTATCGCAATATCAAAATTCTGTAGTGACAACTTAACCTCTGATTCGCAATAATGGACACCCAATTGAAAACGATTGAAATCATTAGAACGTAGAATGGCGCCAATATTTTGAAACTCGGACTAAATAAAGTGTAGGTAACTCATTAAATTCTTTTAATTTTTAGTAGAAAAACTTATCCAATCTTTTTAAATGTCTTGCAGCATAACAATTTTGAATTTATAAATAAGTTTGATTTGAAATTCTCGAAAATGTCTAGTTTTAAATATTTAAAATACTCAATTTTGAATATTACAAATAATTTGGTTTGCAATGCCTAATCTTAAAATCTTTGAATTTTAAAGGTTTCAAATTTTTTATTTTATAGTATTAGATTGTTCAGAATACTTTATGTAATTAAAAATTCAAATAAATTGACAATAATTGACAGAAATGGACTTGGAGATTTAACTATTTAAAAACTGTTACAGATTAAACTATTTTTAAATTTAAATATTAAAAATTGTATTTACAAGCGAAATAGTTCAAAATTGTATTAAATACATGCAGGAATCATAGCAACAACTGGTTTTCCTTCCCCGAGCACAGACATTTTCAAGGGTGGCGATTCGGCGGACGATTTCAAATTCCCGGTCAAGTTGTTCAATTTTCCCAGTCAACTAAAAGTAACATATTCATATTTGCCGCAAAACGCAAACATTTATTTTAATTCATGACGTTCATTCTGAACATCCTTTAACACAACAAGCAGAACATTGCAAAATAAATGAATTTTTAAAAAATACTTAAATTTTCGACTAAAAATATCAATTTTTTATCAAAAAAAATGAAATAGTTAAACTTTTAGTTGAAAAAATTAATTTTCAACAAAAAAAAAACGGGTTTTCAACAAAAAAGTTGAATTTTCAACCAAAGTGATGAATTTTCAAATAAAATTATGAATCTTCAACTGAATAGTTAAATTAAAAAAAAAGTTTTAACTAAAATTATAAATATTTAACTGGATCACTTGAATTTTCAACCAAAAAGATGAATTTTTAAACCAGAAGATTAATTTTCAAATAAAATGAATTATTTTGTACAGAAAATACAATTTGTCAACAAAATACATGAATTTTCAACAAAATATTTGAATTGTTGATTAAAGAAGACAAATTTTCAACCAAATAGTTGAATTTTGAACCAAACAAAAAAATAATTTTTAACCGAAAATCGAATAGTAACATTTTTAGTAAAAAAAAAATTAATTTTAAACCAAACATAAGAGTTTTCAACTAAAACAATGAATATTCAACTGAAACAGTTAAATTTTCAAGCAAAAAAATTAATTTTTACTAAAAAATAAAATTGTCAACCAAAACTTAAATAATTAAATTTCAATTTAAAAAAATGTATGTTTAACCAAACAAACGAAGTGATGAATTTTCAAATAAAATTGTAAATATTTACCTCAAATAGTTGAATTTTAAACCAGACTTTAACTAGAATAATTGAATTTTGGACCAAGAAGATGAATTTCTACCAAAAGACGAATTTCCAACTAAAAAAGATAATTTTTCTACCAAAAATTGAATAAATAAATTTTTAGGCAAGAAAAAAAAGTGCAAAAAAAGAGAAGAATTTTTAACTAAAATTATGGAATATTCAACTGCAATAATAGTTACATTTTCATTTAAAAAAAAATATATATTCAACCAAAAAACATTCAAAGAAAAAGAATAGTTGAATTTTATGCCAAAAAGATGAATTTTCAGTCATAAAGATTATCTTTTTACAAAAAAAGTCAAATTTTCCACAAAATACATAAATTTTCAAACAAATAGTTTAATTTTTAAATGCAAAATATCGATTTCCAACGAAATAGTTGAAATTTCACCAAAAAAAGATGAATTTTAAATTAAAATGATGAATCTTCCAAGTGAGAGTGATAGTGGGACAGAGGGTGACGAATTAAAAAGTAAAAATGCTAATATCCGTAGGATATTAGAAGATGAGAAAGAATCTGAATAGCTTGACTCTCAGTTAATTTTAATTGTTCTGTACCTAAAATACTTTAATCAATTTATTTAATAAATTACACATTTTTTATACAAAATTATAGACAATGAAATGAATAATTTGATGAAAAAACTTCACCACATTGGAAAATTTGTTGATAACAGCATTCTCAGCTCGCGAAAATTATTACAAAACATTTATTCAATTTTTTTCATGAACATATTGTTTAAAATGTGTTGTCTCGAAAAAAAGTAAATAAACGTTTTCAAATAATTCCCGCGAGACGAAAGTGCTGCCATCAAATTGCCACTTCATAACCTCGAAATCCTACTACCGATTGGCCCGATTGGGAACGATTCGGAACGATTGAAACTTTGCAACACTCAATCGTTCCCAATCGTGCACACACGATTAAGAAACACGATTGAAAACAATTCAAATTTCGTTCTATCGTTCTTAATTGTTTTCAATTAATTATTTCTAGAAGGGATCTATATAATTGAAATCCTCGTAGTAGTCAGTTTATTAAGCATTAATAAGGAAAATGAGTGATCAAAGAAGGCCTTTACGTTTTCTAGTTCGTCGATCATGGTCCACAGACTTTCCTCATACAGAAACTCCGAGAGTGATCAGTTTTTTCAGTAAAGATTTAAATGGATGCAAACCGGATTTGTCAAATTTGAAATATTACAGATCACCAACGACTGGCAATTTTAATTTTGATCTTAATGAAGGATATGATAATGTTATTAATAAAGTTCCGTTTTCTCCGAATATTGACAATGTGTTGCATTGGGCAAAAGCAAATCCAGAAGTTGTGGAAAGGTAAAATTGATTTTCAGGATGTGTACGTCCAAAAAAAAGAGTCCTACTATAAAAAAAGTCAGGATTTCAGATACCTAAAAATTTTCTAAAACAATTTAAAATTTAAATATAAGTAAATAGATAGTATAAATAAACTGGGAAATATAAAAGGGATTATACGTTTTATGGCTTTATTAGGGGTCCATGGACCCCTAATAAAAGGATTATTGTTCGAACCCAAGCTCTGACGATTTTCTGAACATTTTCTCATGAATTGTGACTTTTCCTGCCGATTTCTGTCGAGAAACGTAACAAAACTGGTCAGAAATTGTCAGAAGTCCTGACTTTTTTTCTGACGATTCCTGACTTTTTTAGTAGGGCCATTTTGTTGATTGTCGATAAGGATATTTTCTGCGTAAATTCAGGCTGAAATTGACCCTTATCGATACTGTGCAAATTTAAATATTATTACACAAATTTATTGATAAAATTTAATGAATATATTATAAAGTTTCAGGCCAGATTTCATATCATTTCGAGGAGTACTTATCTCGTTATTGATGACTATATCATTTGTAAGGGAATATTCACGTATTACATAACGTTATTTTCTACCTTTTTGCCCCCCCCCCCCTGTAGTATTCATTTTCTTCGGAGCCCCACCCCCCTGCTGGAAGTAAAAAGATAAAGATCTTATCTTTCTGCATTATTTTGAATCTTTATGATCAATTTAAATATGTCAATTTAAATTCACGTCTATCTTTTTCAATCTCTTCTCTATCTCATCCTATACTAGATCTATCACCGTCTATATTTTTGTATCTCCTTGTCAATCTAAATTTACTTCGATCTTTTTCAATTCTCTCTTCTCTATCTCATCCTATCCTTCATCTATACACGTCAATCTTTTGCTATCTCCCGTCCATCTTTTTTAATCTCCTCTTCTCTATCTCATCGTATCCTACATCTAACAACTTCTACCTTTTTCTACCTCCTTGTCAATATAAATTTACGTCTATCTTTTTTAATCCTCTCTTCTCTATCTCATCCTATCCTTCATCTATTCACGTCAATCTTTTACTATCTATTAATTTAAACTTCCGTATACCTTTTTCAGTCCCTTCTTTTCTATCTTATCCTGTCCTTAACCTATCAACGTAAATATTTGTCTATCTCTTTGTCAATCTAAATTCCCGTCCATCTTTTTTAATCTCCTCTTCTCTATCTCATCGTATCCAACATCTATCAACTTCTACCTTTTTCTATCTCCTTGTCAATATACATTTGCGTCTATCTTTTATAATCCCCTCTTCTCTATCTGATCCTATCCTTTATGTAGGTCAATCTTTTTCTATCTCCCTGTCAATCTAAATTTACGTCTATATTTTTCAATCCTCTCTTCTCTGTCTCATCCTATCCTTTTTCTGTTCATGACAACGTGAAGGTTTTGCCACTAGGTGGCTGACGGTGAAAGTAACCAAGTGAAATAAATGTTAAGTGTGTAGGTATATAAGCATGGACGTTGCGTTGCCTTTCTGGTACGTGGTCAACGTCAAATTAATTTTTTAAATAAATTCCCTAACTTTTCGACGGATTTCCGAATTTTGAGGGATAGAAAATGATAAGAGTACTCAATCGCGGGAGACAAAAAAAGAGATAGACAAAGAATAAAATTTATATTAAAGAGATAGAACGAAGTAAAGAAAAATATAAGAGTCCGTTTACGAAAGATAGAGAAAGAGATTGAAGAAGATTGGAATTCGTAATAGATAGATAGACTAAGGGATAGAAAAAAAGAGTTCTCGGTCGCGAAAGGTAGAAAAAGAGATAGAAAATTATTGAGATGGGGGATAGGTAATGATAGTCTTTAAGGGTTGCATCCCCCAATTTTCTATATTGTTCAATCTTTCTACTTCGAGCAGCCCCCCCCCCCTTGTTGCGTAACATAATTACTTAATATAGGTATTTATTAAAATTCACCTATTAATTTGTTGTCAATACAATTAAGAGTCACTCAACAGTTTTTAATAAACTGAATGTGACTTAACACTGGATACAATAAATTATATACATTTTGATCGAATACATTTCAAATCAGGCAGTTCTACACTTCTCGCCGAATCTCTCAGCGACGAAATATATATATATTTTTTTAGAGAAAATTAAGGGAACAAGTATTTTTCTGATTTGAGAAACACAATTTTCCACGAAGTTACAAGTATTTGAATTTTGACGTCTGTTAAAAAACAAACATTTCTTCCAAATTCTATAGTTTTCGATCTGATTCATATATTTTAATTTTATTCGGATCCTGGTGAGTTTTACCGTCCTCTTTCGAAATCCGTCGGGGAAAAAATCAAAATTAAGAAAGTGGCGACGATTTTTTTGAAAATATAAAAAGTCGATTTTCATTAAAAAAAACCCACACTTTTATTTTTTGTTGAATTTGGCCTTCTATAAGGCCAGATCTTCGTTCAACTCGACATATTTACCGCAAAATATTTTGCATATTATATTTTTCCATTGTATTCGGTCAATTTGCTCAATATTCACAATTTTAAACACTCATTTTTTATTATAATTATTGAAAAATTAAAAATTTCAATATGACAGTCTGACGCAGCTTACTTTAACGATTCCACCATACAAAAAAACTCATTTTTCGAAAAAATGTCGCTTACCCAGGTTTTTCCGTTGTAGGCCAGAAAGCGAGATTGGATAATATGTGCTGCGAAATTCAAGGACATCATATATTTATGTGATTTCCAAACAATAACCAAAAGGGAATACGAAACAACTAGAACAAGTCAACAAAGAAGGATAGACTCCTGGGGTCATAAATTCGAGCAATTTATTCTTCGAGGTATATTCTTCTTTATTCATAATGTGTCCCCTATAAGGGTTTACATGACCCCTGTCTCTTATAATATTACCACCTCCATTTTTTATATTATCTTATCCTTATACTATTTAAAACTATTTACATAAATTCTTATATATATATATCTGAACATAACTTCCTTACTCTTCAATAAAATGATATAATCTTTTTAAGTCAATCGATTCGTCTCAAACCAAGGAATCTTTTATATTCTTGCATCAACTTTGAATTATGTTAATGAAAAAAGTTTTACCACAAAAAACCCATTTTCAAAATATTATAAAGTGCTAAAGAAGGTAATAAATATGTTTAGAAATTCTTCGGTCACTTTTGAGATATTAGTAGAGAAAATAGGCCCTCCACACACACACTTCCACATACACACACATCCGGACAGTTGCTCAGAACATTGTAGTAGACATTTTGGAAGTGAAACTTCTTAGGGCGGGGCACGGATTTTTTGCAAGAGAAATGAATCCATAAGAATCTTCACGTCACGCTCCAGCAAAAGAAAGCGGGCTGGGCGCGTGTATTAATGGAATTCAAGGATTTCGTGGAATTTAAGGACTTCATGGAATTCAAGGAGTTCGTGAAATTCAAAGACTTCATTGAATTCATAGAATTCAAGGAATTCACGGAATGCATGGAATTGACGGCATTCATGGAAATTACGGAATTCAAGGAATTCACGGAATTCATAGACTTCACGAAATTCATGGAATTCACGGAATTCATAGAATTCACAGAATTCTTTAAATTCCATGAATTCGGTCAATTTCTTGAATTCCTTGAATTACATGAATTCCGCGAATACCGTAAATTCATGGAATTCCCTGAATTCCGTGAATTGCATGAATGCCATGAATTCCGTGATTTCCGTGAATTCCATGAATTTATTGAGTTCCGTGAATTCTATGAATTTCTTTAAATCCATGAATTCATTGAGTTCCGTGAATTTCTTGAATTCCATAAATTCCTTAAATTCCTGAAATGCCTTGAATTCCATGAATTCCTTGAATTCCATGAAAACCATGAATTCCTTGAATTCCATGCATTCACTGAGTTCCGTGAATTTCTTGAATTCCGTGAATTCATTGAGTTCCGTTAATTCTGAGAATTTCTTAAATTCAATGAATTCCTTAAATTCCTTGAATTCCTCGAATGCCTTGATTCCCATGAATTCCTTGAATTCCATAAATTCTTTGAATTCGGCGAATTCCTTAAATTCCATGAATTCCGTAAATGGCGTGAATCCCGTGAATTCCATGAATTCCGTGTTTTTCGCGAATTTCATTATTTCCGTGCATTCCTTGAATTCCATGAATTCATTGAATTTTTTGAATTCCATGAATTCCATGAATGCAAGGAATTCCATGACTTTCTTGACTAACATGAATTCACTGAGTTCCGTGAATTCTATGAATTTCTTGAATTCCGTAAATGGCGTGAATCCCGTGAATTCCATGAATTCCGTATTTTCCGTGAATTTCATTATTTCCGTGAATCCCTTGAACTCCATAAATTCATTCCATTCCATGAATTCAAGGAATTCCATGAATGCAAGGAATTCCATGAATGCAAGGAATTCCTTGTATTCCAGGAATTCCGTGAATTCCGTGCATTCCATGAATTCCTTGAATACCATGAATTCCATGAATTCACTGAGTTCCGTGAATTCTATGAATTTCTT
>CAKNYM010048731.1:187972-203602 GCA_932195095.1 Andricus curvator
ATTCCTTGAATTCCATAAATTCATTGAATTTCTTGAATTCAAGGAATTCTATGAATTCCTTGAATTCCATGAGGCTGGATGTTGAAAAAACTTGTAATCAGTGGTGTGCAGTCAGGTGAGTTGAATTATCAATGCAAACTGGAACCCATTAGGGCACGCTTGGAACATGGGATTTTTTCAAATTGAGTTTAATTTGAGAAGAATTCAAGGCAACTTAAATTACTTCGACAGTAGGATTTCGCATAATCAAAACTGTTCCATTGGTTTTTATTAATAAAATCCATCTGAAATAGTGCGGATCGAGAGTCGTAAAAGCATTTTATATTTTATAATTGCATATTTATACCTAACTGTAATAAAACAGAAGTGAGTATAACATGTTTGGTAATGAAAAAGTGGTACTTAAAAACCTAAATGAATTAATTCGAAAACTGAAATATTAAACTTTTTTTGTAGTGAAACTTCTTAGGGCGCGGTGCGGCATTTTTGCACGAGGAATGAATCCATAAGAATCGCCACGTCACATTACAGCGTCACGTCACGCTGTAGAAAGGTAGCAGGCTGAGCGCGCTTATTTATGGAATTCGTGGAATTTATGGAATTCATGAAATTAAAAAAATTTAAGGAATTCATAGAATTCAAGAAATTCACGGAATTTATGGATTTCAAGGAATTCATGGAATTCAAGGGATCCATGGAATTCACGGAATTCACGGAATTCATGGCATTTCATTGAATCGTGGAATTCCACTTAAACATTCTTCCGAAGTTTCACCTTTACCGTGCGTCCCGAGTCATACACATTCTTTTAATCCTAGCATAAAAAATGAACTATTTTATTCGAAAATGAGAAACTTTTTAAATTTTTGAATTGATTGACTTATATTTTATTCCAACGCTGAACCATTCAGACCGGATGCTTTTGTGTGATATCATTTGTTTCTCGGTATAAACATAAGGGCGAAGTGAAAATGATGAAATTAGTCGAATCGTTTGAGCTGAGCGAAAAAAATTTGTGGGTTGACATCCGAAAAAAGTAAAATAAAAAGAATTGAAATCCAAAAAATTTCCCCATTGCTTCGAAAATTATCGCGAATTTTTTCTATGTACAGTTTTTTCTAGTGAAGAATCATAAAAAATTATGAATAAAAAAATGTTTTGCCCAATTTAGAATTCTTTGAAAATGGCCGAAAAACATGTTTTTTGGATTAAGTCCTATAGACACATTTTGAAAAAAGTCGAATATGTTGAACCTGAAATTTCTTGAACTTGAATCAAAGAAACATGCTATTATTTTGTATTTTCGAAACAAATTTTTTTTCGTGTTTTCAAATCTGTACATAGGACTCAATCAAAAAAAAAACATGTTTTTTGGCCATTTAAAAAAAATTCTAATTTGAGCAAAACATTTTTTTTAATTTATAATTTTTTATTATCATTCACTTGGGAAAAACTGTACGTGGAAAAAATTCGCCATAATTTTCGAAGCAATAGGGAAATTTTTTGGAATTTTAAATCAAAAAAGAGAATAGAAGATATTAATCGATTTCAAAATTCTTTTTTTTTTTAGTTTTTCGGATTTTTAACCCACAAATTTGTTTCGCTCAACTCAAACAATTCGACTAATTTGACCATTTTCACTCGGCCTAATAAACATATCGATGAGATTAATATTTGTGATTGTCGAGTTTGGCGTTTTTGTTAAAAATTCGTGTTTTTTTTGTTGAAAATTAATTTTATTAGCTGAAACTAACTATTCCATTCTTGCTTCAAAATTGATCTATTTTAGTGGGAAATTCATGTATTTTGTTAAAAATTTGTCTTTTCGGTAAATGAAATAAATGGTATCAATTTGAAAAATAGGAACTTTATTTAACCCAATTGTGTAGATTAAAAATATGTACAATGATGTGGTTTTTCACCCAGTTAATTCTAGTTTTATCCGCTTTTCCTTGTTGACTCATCCTCCGCGTCTCTTCTTGCTTTGCATAGATAGCAATCGTCTATGCTGTCGACAAATTTGTTTAGCCTCTTCCTGAAGATGACACAAAGTTATGAGTGATGCTGAACCGATATTTACTTTTTCAAAGAACGATATTACCTCTTGAAAATGTATCGACGGTCTGCATTGCTTCAGGTAATACGTCTTCAGAGAAACTTAAATCAGAAGTTTCGGCTTTATCATTCATTTGACTCCGTACGATTTCAAGTATTTCATCCACGGTCGGGCAAGGTGGAACCTCATTATCCTCGTCTTCCAGTTTTCTAATTAATATCATCTTAGTTAACATCTGAGTAACCGGATATTTGTTGGCAAAGAAGCACTAATTCTTCAGCAGAATCTTTGGGATTACTTTTTGTGATGGATCACGAAATATGGCTTCGGAAAGGCCACCTTCAGAACTAGAAAATCGAATCTTGTTCCAAGCTTTGCTCAACAGTCAATAGTGACTTCCTGCCATACTGCACTTACCAAAAAATTATGTCCTTCATGTTGATGCTCTTTAAATACTGCAACACATCTATTCCGTTTTCTTGAGAGTTCACTACAGAACACATCATCCGTGTTGCAAATCAGTCTCTGGTGGATGAGAGGGAGCATTATCCATGAATGAAATGCACTTTGGAGGGAGTCCCTTATCCTTTGAAAACTTTGTAACAATCGGTACAAATTGTACATCATACCACTCTTTGCATAATGCGGTATTCATCCAAGCCGTCTTAGAGTGTCTATGAAATACTGGTTGCGCTACTGCAGGCTAAAATTGTAATGCGTTCCTTATTTTTCTTAAAGCCGGGAGCTTCTTTTTCGATTTGGGATACTAGAGTCTTCGATGTCACAATTGAAATTTCTCATCTTTCGGTTAATTTTCTTCATCGACCGTTTTTTGAAAAATTGCTTTAAATTCTTCAACAGATTCATTACCTGCTAAAAGTTTTTCCCCACAAACAGTCGAATTTCGAATACCGTACGTTTTTTTCCAGCGACTTAGCCAACCCTCACTCGCAAGAAAGTCTTTATGTCCATTCAGTTTTTGATTTAGAAACAAAGCTTGAGTCTTTATTGACGTTCCACTAATAGGTACACCATGTTCCCTTTGAAATTGGAACCAAGTGTATACAGCTTCGTTTAACTGGGGATTTTCTGCTCCTTGCATGTGAGTTTTTTTAGTTATTCCATTTTCTTTCTTACTGCACCATTTTTCAATTTCCGATTTCTTCGATATCCATCTGTGTGGTATAAAAAAGAAAACGTTTTATGCTTAGCTTGATCATTCCTTAAGGTAGTTGTTGTGCCAAAAATCAGGTTTTTGGGAAAAAAAAGTTTTCTATGATTCTATGAATTTAAATAATCTTAACAGTCATTCCTGACGAAAGAAAAAAAATTTATGATAAAAGGTTAAAACTTATGAAAAATAATTATTTTAATAATAGTTTTTGTAATTGCATTTTTTCAGACTGACGCTTCTTACCAATTTTTAAAAAATGGTTGAATTTTAATAAATAATGGCTTAATTTTGTCGGGGAAAACATTCTCTATAACTCTACTGCTTCTAATTTTAAAAATAATTAAATAATCATTATTTGTTTAAAACAAATTTTCCTCCAAAAATTGTTTTAACAATTTCAGCCATAGAAAAGTTTACTTTAAAAATTGAAAACAGCAGAATTGTACAGAATGAGTTTCCTGAAAAAAGTAAGCCATCATATATTAAAATTCATTCATGTTTCAAAAATTGGTTAGAAGAGATATGTATAAAAAAAATAATTATGAAAAAAATGGTTCTAATACATTTTTTTGTTGTAAGTTTTAGATTTTTTCTTCATATATAATGTTTTTTTATTTGAAATGAAATCATTAGTAATATTATTCTGATTCTTAAAATGATATAAAACCTATGTTTTTCAGAGATCTGATTCTTGGCACGACAACTTCCTTAATAAAAATTTAACAAAAATTGATTTTATCAACATTTATAACATTTATTTTCTTTGTAAAAATATATTATAATTTAAACTTTATTTCTCAAAATATTCTCGCATATTTAGCCTTACCTATAAATGTTACTAATGTGAGTGTCGATTTCTCTTGCAATATCGATTGCAGTCTCTCCTTTTTCAATGCGACCTATTATTTTCAATTTTTCTTCCAAAAGAAGTTTCTTTTTTTTCGGTCTAGAATTGCCAGCCATTTTTGAATTGAGACTAACCTCTTAAATAGCCTACCTTGAATGTCAGTATTTAAAGAAAAATTGTGTTTACGCGCGCGCATGCATGTGTTGACAGTCGGAGTAAAGCAAGTAGGGGAAATCGCGATAACTGTTAGTACGAAGGTGGTATTACATTTTTCGTCGAGAATTAATCTCTTTTGGCTAAAAATTAATCGACTTTGTAGAAATTCAAACAATTTTGTTAAAAAGTCATTTTTTTGGTTAAAAATTCATCTCTTAAGTTGAAAACTTAACTATTTTCTTGAAAAATCGTTGTTTTTTATTTAAAATTAATTTTTAACGGAAAATTTAACTATTTCAATTTTGGTGGAAAGTTGATATTTTTAGTTGAAAATTCAAGTTTTTGGATGAAAATTAAACTACTTTGTTTTAAACTCATGTATATTGTTAAAAGTTCGTCTTTTTCGGTAAAAAATTCAGCTAGGGTAAGAGCACCAATACTTGGCACACCCCCCCCCCCCCCTAATTCTTGGTACCCTTCTCTAATTTCTTAGATAAAACACTTTTTAGCATCTGTTGCCTCAGTTAATTAATGTGTTAATTTATTCAAAATTAAATAAATTAATTTCGGTTTTCAGCCTGCCAATAATTGGTCTAAGGTGCCAGGGACTGGTGCTCTTACCCTATTTGGTTAAAAATTCATCAATTTTGTTAAAAAATAATCCTTTTGGGTTGAAAATTCGCATGATGCTAGTTTAGGCGGAGTAATCCACCTGAATTTTATGTAATCCAGAATAATTCTATGCAATCCGAAGTAATCTTAAGTAATTTGAAGTAATTCTCTATATAGAGGTTAATCCAGGGTTATCCGATATTATCCGCCGTAATCCACTTCGGCTGGACCGTATTTTTTTGGATTTGTTTCCCCCTCGTTAAAATCATTTAACTTTTAATTCTCAAACTTCCGAGGCTACTTAAGTTAACAAAAAGGCCGTGACTACCTGTACCGAAATTTGGGAACGAGAAGCAGGACCTGGAAAAAGGGCTATTTTTAAAGTAATTTTTGGTACAAATAGCCGCATTTTTGCGATGCAGACACTTGCTAATAAAAAAATTCAACAGAGACCAATCTTGTTTTTATAATCACTTTATTATTTTCAAATTACAAAATAGGGTTTTTTCATTAAAGAAAATATATGTAGCAGTACAGTTATAGATTTAAGGGTCTTAGAATATAGGGATAACATAAACGTCATAAAAATCAAATCAAATAAGTATCACGTCACCATAACAAGTTTTAATATATTTATAAAAAATACTCTATTACTTATATTTGATGTTATAATATCTGTATTAACATTATTGTATTGATTCATTGAGAACAACCCCCCCCCCCCCCCTCATAGCCAGAAGGTTGCAAGGGTAATTTTTTCGCTTTTTACAGCAGTTTATTCTTAAAATATAGAAATGTCTACCGAGGAGAAAAATATCTATTTGAAATACTTTTTGTATAAAAACCTTTAGAAAAATGATTCATATTCCTTTGGTTTTTCTGAAGGTTTTTATACAAAAAGTATTTCAATTAGATTTTTTTCTCCTCTGTAGACATTTTTCTATTTTAAAAATAAACTGCTGTACCAAGCGAAAAAATATTTAAACATCTAATTTCTTTATTTTTTTAGCAATTTTTCGCTTACGTTCAGATTTTCGCGCATGCGCAGTTTGAAGATGACTTTATTTAGGCACTGGTGAAAAATCTGCGCGTGCGCACTTTCGAGATGATGTTGGTTTCTTCTGGAAAAGAATTTACACTTAACTTGAATAAATCTTTTAATGATTGAAGTTGTGCTTTTCAAATTCAGATTGAAATCGATAGACTTAGTAATATACTTCAAAAGAGATATAAAAAGATTGAAATGATTACACCAGGATAGATATGGATAGAAAGGTATGGATTGAAAAGGATAGGCTTTCTAGTGGATTATAAAGAGGATAGTGATGATTAGATTAATGATAGACATGGATAGAAAGGTAAAGATTGAAATGAACAGACTTAGTAATATACTTCAAGAGAGACAGAAAAAGATTGAAATGATTATACAATGATATATATGGACAGAAAGGTATGGATTGAACAGGATAGGCTTTCCAGTAGATTTTAAAAAGTATAGAAAAGGATAGAGATGATAAATTGAGGACAAACATGGATAGAAGGGTAAAGATTGAAATGGATAGACGTGGTAATATACTTCAAGAGAGATAAAAAAGGCTTAAAATGATTAGACAAAGGATAGACATGGATAGGAAAGTAGGGATAGAAAAAGATTGAATTGGATAGGCGGAGAAGAAGGAATGTTTGGCGTGGATAGGTGGAGGATAGGAAATGATTGGCGAAAATAAACGAAGGATACAGGAAGATAGTGGTGTATTAAGTAAAGATACCGAAAGATAGAAAGATTGAGATTCAAAAGGAAAGAGGGCATTGTAGATTAAAAAAGAGATCGAAATAGATTGGCATGGATAGGGAAGGATACATTTTTCCTTTCTATTTCAATCCTGAAGATTGAAAAAGATTCAAATAACTTCTCTCCAAAATGAAGCAATAATCTACACAAATGCAGAAAGATATAAAAATAAATAAATGCAGGAATATTGCAAACGTATTCCATTCTTCCTCGTGTTTTTTTGGATCAGAATTATAATTAATTTTTTTTTTATCAGAATAATTATTAATTTTTTCTGGAATGCTGTCTATGGTGAACCATTCAGGTAGGAATGAAAATTCCGACTGATTATTTGTGTTCTCCAGTTTTTCTCCCTTAATCTGGGTTTGAGTTTTAGGATCCCAAGAAAATTTATAAATAAACTTGTCAGTATTTTCCGTAACAACATTTTTGACATGATCCAGAAAGTTGTTGCAAAGATTTATTGCCACTTTAGAATCAAATACTGTCTGAAAAAAGTCAGATTTTAAATTATTTATAAAATGAAAAATTATGCCCTAAAGTAAACAATTTGTTATCCCAGGCTTGAGATTGCACGGAGGCACAAGCGAGATCGGTGAACTTGAAAATGAGAAATTGACAGCTGCTTCAAGTTTGGGGACATTTACTCAATTTACACTTATAAAAATGTTTACTTAAATAAAAAAAAAATCTTTCTTCGATATAGGGTCAAATAAATATTTTATTGATTTAAACAAATATTTCTTTGATTCAAACACGCCATCGTTTAACTCAATCGAATTTTATTTGAATCAAACAAATTCTGTCTGTAATATAGGGTCAAAAAAGGTTTGTTTCATTTCAAAAAGTATTTTTCTGAGTGTATAGCCAACTTTGAAGATGGCATTTTTTTTAGTTTTTGACATACGTGTCAAATGAATATTTTCCCTATAACTACTCTCTGAAGCGATTAAATTCAACCATTACAGTTTGAAATCGCTTAGGAATTGCTTTTTTAATCCAGGTTTGAAAATAAAAGTAAAATTGATTCGAAAAACCTAATACTTTGTTGTTGGAGCTTTTTTGGCACTTACTATCAGGTACAAGTGTCCAGTTAATCGCTGAAATGGTCGCGCAGAATTTTTGCTACAATTAAAAAAAATCTTTGGAATCCCCAGTCAACAAGTTACTAAATCAGGACCTACCAACTTATTTTTTGACAATCTCAGGCCTGTGTTATGCTGTACATATTTTAATTTACCTTCATCAGTTCTGATAGCTCATTAACTGAACATCTTTTTAATTCATGTACAATTCCGTCGTTATCACGAAAACAAAACAAAACTTCTTTTACGCAGCTCAAAGACGATTGGCACCAGGCTTTTGCCGCTTTCATCTTGAAGCTATAGTTTGGATTATTTTTGTCAGTCAACTGTTTGCTTGTTTTTAGTTCCTCGAATTTTATTTTATCTTCTAAAATGGTCCCTTGTGTTACAATTTCGTTGGACTGAACTCCATTAATTTGTCCTGCATAAAGAAGACGATGATTGCCAAGTTTGTTTGAAAAGAGGCAACAGAATTCTTCATTTTCATCAACTGGCTTTGATGTGTCCACGAGACTTGCAGGATCGTCTGAAATATTTAATTTATGCATTTTGCTACGTTTCGATATTTTAAATACTTTTTTGTTAATACCTATGTATCTGAAAATAGGAAAACATTTACCGCGCAGAATGCATTGCTGGAATTTAAGACCCCAAGAATCCACGCATTGTTGTTTCTCTGATTTGTTCGAGACATAATTCTGTCTTTTTTCAGTTTCATAGGCACACAAATAAATGGTGCCGTTAAATTTTGCTGCACAAATTATCCATCCATCATCTCTCTTATCGAGTGTAAAAAACAATTGTATAATAACTCCTCTCATGGAAATAAAATCTGGTCTGCAGCTGCATAAAATTGAATTTTTTCAAATAGTATCAAATTCATTCCAGGCTGAATTGAACAGAATGTTTAAACTTCTATCGTTCAAAACTGAATTTTGAAAATGAACTTAAAAAATTAAATTAAATTATATAAATAAATTATTGAAACTAAATTATGAATTAAAAATTAATTATAAATTTAATCAATTAATTTAATTAATTAAAAAAATAGAGACCAGTGAGGCCGCCCAAAAACCATCTCTTGGTTTTTAGTCGAATACACGCAGCAAAAAGAAGACTTATATGTTTGTAAATATTTGTTGTCCTTTATAATCCACCATTACTTTAGTTAAGATTGACATAGGGTAAGAGCACTAGTGGTTGGCACTGCGCCGGTTATTGGCACCCCCTTTAAATTTTGTTATATACCATTAAGCCATTTCCCTTTCGGCGAGCCTCTAGGGGTAAGCGTGACACTACCCGATTCGGGTAGTGTTTCTAGGTGGATAGTTTCTTGTAGTAAATAACTACAAGTGTGGGCTCACCACACCCACGACCGCCAACAGCAACGCAGTAGTATCAGACGGTCACCCATCCAAGTACTAACCGCGCCCAACACTGCTTAACTTCAGTGATCTAACGGGAACTGGTGTTTCCAGCGTGGTATGGCCGTTGCCATAAATATTAAGAAAATGCGAACATTTATCGCATTTTACTGATATTATTTTAATTCTAATATCATTTTTGCGCAAAACCATATATACAACTTTAGCAAAATAATGTCAAATTTAGGTGTAAAATATTTAATTCTCTTTAATTTTTAGGGTGCCAAGAATTTATCGGCTTTTCTAAAGAAAATCTTTAGCTGACGACATTTTTTAATTTCGTTATAGCAACGTTGTAAACAAGTAAATCTGTTTCATTTTTTGCAGGTATTTTAAAGAAATATTTGAAATTCAATAAAAAATCAGAATTAAACATCGGTGATAATGTATTTATTAATTTAAGAGGGGTGCCAATGGAAATTAATACAAAAAGTAAGGTCTCTACTATCTGTTTCAAAAATCCTGGCCCCTCTACAAATCATTGAATAACTCAATCAAAAAAAATCGCTTGAAAAAAGGAAAAACATCTTGTCAATCCTCATTTCATTATGAATAAGTACAATATCATTTGATTGCGATGCGCCCATAATTTTCGATGCAAATTCGCAGTGAAGGTGAAAAAACGTGGTTAAAAGCACCTTTCATAACTTGGTCAACTTTCGACCGTTGCATTTCGTGAAAAAATGCATGAATTTCTTGGCAAAAAATCGAGTAGTTAGCTTGAAGTTTTATTTATGAGTACGTTTTCGAAAAATTCAAAAATATTTATAACTATGGTGTCGGCAGTAAATAAAAGCGAAGGATGCTAACTCAGCTTCTAATCAAGCTGGAGGGCTCTACTGAGGCTTAAAATTTTTCAAAAAAATCAGCAAATGCAATGGTAGGTTTTTTAATACAGTCGATTACATCATTAACACGCTATTGCATATTATTTTTTTCTGTTTTTTTTCTACGGTAGTTGACCACAATTGTAATCGATACGTTGAAGGGGTATCGGCCCACTATTGTCAAAGGCAGTTGACCCACGCGGCACATGCCACCAGATGTACGAAAGTTGAAGAAAAAAAGGGTCACTTTATGAGGCAAAGAATCAAGCAGGACATCGATACCCTGGAACCCGCTGAGAGTATCATCGACTTCTTTTGTGCCTCCAGTCCCAAAAAAAAGCCGAAAAAAATAATATGCAATAGCGTGTTATTGATGTAATTAACTGTATTTAAAAACCTACCATTGCATTTGTTGATTTTTTTGAAAAATTTCAAGCCTCAGTAGAGCCTTCCAGCTTGATTAGGAGCTGAGTTAGCATCCTTCGCTTTTATTTACTGCCGACACCAAAGTTATAAATATTTTTGAATTTTTCGAAAACGTACTCATAAATAAAACTTCAAGCTAGCTACTCGATTTTTTGCCAGCAAATTCATGCATTTTTTCACGAAATGCAACGGTCGAAAGTTGACCAAGTTATAAAAGGTGCTTTTAACCACGTTTTTTCACCTTCACTGCGAATTTGCATCGAAACTTACGGGCGCATCGCAATCAAATGATATTGTACTTATTCGTAATGAAATGAGGATTGACAAGATGTTTTTCCTTTTTTTAAGCGATTTTTTTTTATTGAGTTATTCAATGATTTGTAGAGGGGCCAGGATTTTTGAAACAGATAGTAGTCGTTGGCACCCCAGTGCCAATGACCAGACCATGCAATTCTGGAACGGTTTCATTCATTGGCACCCCCGCCTTGTCAGAAAAAAGTAAGGTTATGTAATCCCAAGATCTTGTGTTGACGTGAATCATTTCATGTATTTCTCATAAAATGAAGGTTGAAAAGTGCCGGAACGACAAAAGCCGTTATTAGTAGACGCAAAAGTAGCTAAAAATTATAATAAATGAAGCTGTCACTTATATACCGGTAATCGTAACCTTTATTTATTGTTTTTAGGCTTTTAGGTATAGTTAAATATTGTTGTTATTTGAATTATAAATAGAATTTTATTATCTTTATACATATTATGTTTAATAATATCGTCGTACAATATTTTAAATGTTACGCAGATATATGTATGTTAATATATAAATAGCAAAAGTTTTTATTCAATCGATGCACCGACTGAATAAACCGATTTATTTTGACTATAATCATATATATCCATGTTTGAATTTGTTTCTTGATTTTGCTAGTTTAAAGCAGAAAATGAAAAAATTAGTAACATTTATGTTTTTTTTTTAATTTTATTTATTGTGATATATATGCCCATCAGAGAGTGTCTCCTTGGAAATAAAAACGTATACCGAAGAACACATGAACACATGTACCATGACTATAAGCTTTATAGCTGCTGTCAAAGATATTGGCATGTCCAAAAACAAAATTTATAAAATACTAAATTTAGAATCATCAATAGAAAAATTATTTATTATTTTCAGATGCACAATTTGTTTTTAATCAATGTTTTAATGTAATTGCAAAAATTTTAAGAGGTTATGTGAGTGTAGTGCCAATCACTAGTGACGGCGGATGCCAACAACTGGAGTTAGCAGTGCCAAGCACTAAAATTTTGGGACTACATACTTATTTTTGACAATTTTTCAAGTTTTTGTCAACATTGAATAATAATTTAACATTTCAATGTATTCTTCATAAAATTTGGAGTGTAGGTATAATTATCACTATTTAAGAATTCAATACTTTATGTGTTTATTTATTTCCTAAAGTCTACATTTCCTCTTAAGGTGCCAATAACTGGTGCTCTTACCCTATATTGAGATGATTTTTTTTTAAATGCAATTAATTAATTTTTCATCATACCTCAATCGAAAATTCGACTTTCGATGCCTGTGGAGCGGGTCGAAAATGAAGTTTTCTTCCCTAGGGTAGAAAATTCGACTGTCGACCCGCTCTACAAGCATCTCAAGTCAAATTTCGATTGAGGTATGATGAAAAATTAATTAATTGCATTTCAAACAAAAATCATCTCAATATATGTCAATCCTAACGAAAGTAATGGTGGAGCGAAACGAGGGCAGATATCACACGAGGCCTTTCGGCCCTCGTCACGCAATATACTATTATATTTAAGAATGTAATTCTATATTTGACCCCATTTGCAGTTTTTAAAAATTAAACTGTAAAGTTTAGTTATAATTATATTCACCAGTAAAAAATGAAAAATTGTATTGCATTGCCATGCATGAGGGCTATATTATGTGGTTCCATTATTATAAAAATAAAGAACAAATGTAATAATATTCTACGTAAATATTATACTTAAGTATATTTATATGTCATTTCAATCGAATTTCATGCCATGAAAGTGCTCCTTTGATTGAGCAATTATATTTCAAGCCTTGTTCTCAAGATTATACTTATTTCACCATGTAGAGGTTTAGAGAGAAGGTCACAATGTTTTTCTTGCTCTCTATTTTTTTTTATTTATAACTCAAAAGGCATAATTATTTGAGCACCAATCTAAGTAATATTAAGAACGTAACGTAAAAGTCACAAAATTAACTAATCCGTTATTTATTTATAAAATTTTAAATATTCAAAAAGTTAGTTTGCTATCCACAAGCTTGAGCTTTACAAGTTTAATTTTCAACTTTATTTTGCTTCACTTTACATGAAGCAGTAATGTGGCATCCATAAATTCTTTCGATATATCGGTTTTGAAATTGAGAATGCAAACAAACATTTTGTATTCCGGTTGAATCATGAATGTAGATGAAAGGTATTTATTTATTTATTATACCATATATTAACCAGTGCTATATACCGGTACTAAAATTAACTAATACTACAATTCTGCTGCCCCATTGGACACCGCAGCGATGACACTGCCGCAAGGGATGTGTGGAATGATTCGCCTGCACAGGGTCAAAGGGGTATTGATGCCAGTAGGCGCACTGCCTTGCAGGGGGATGTTATGATACGAGGATGAAACTGTAATGTGTCTGACGACAAGTTGACACGGTCCTTGTCAAAGTCGGAAAGCTCCCATACTTAGACCCAGAGAGGTATGGGGGTTATCACTTCTGGGACGGTGGACTCACCTACGATCGAAATAGGATCCTAACGTGTGGATTTCCACGAAATTAACATGGCTAACTTGCAAAAACAAAAAACGACAGTAAAATATCTAAGGGTGGGAACTCTGAACGCGCGTAGTCTAAATACTGGCGGATTTAGCGAACTCATTGAGATAGCGTCAATTTCTAAGGATAACTATACTTTTTACTATGGGGAAGCTAAGGGGCGCACACTGGGGACCGGTTTTCTCATTATCAAACGAATTTCGCAAGCGGTTATCGACATGCAATTCATTAACGATCGGTTATCATACAATGTACTAAAGGGTAATTTCAGCAAACAGGTGTTAATCAACGTGCACTGCCCCACCGAGGACAAAGACGAAGACACTAAGGATCTTTTTTACGAAACAATCGAACAGGTTTTTGACAAGTTCTCAACGTTTGACGCAAAAATAGTATTGGGGGATTTCAACGCGAAAATTGGAAAAGAACCAATGTATAGGCCTACAATAGGATCAGAAAGTTTGCATGACGTCAGTAATGATAATGGAACCAGAGTAATAAACTTTGCAGCTTCAAAGAACCTCGTTGTCAAAAGCACATTTTTCAAGCATAAAAATATACATAAGGCCACCTGGACATCACCAGATGGTATCACTCACAATCAGATTGATCACGCTCTAATTGACAGAACACGTCATACAAACATTCTCGATATAAGATCGTACAGGGGAGCGGATTTAAATTCAGACCACTTTCTCGTGATGGTAAAACTAAGATCTAGGCTAGCGTTAAGTAAGAAAACAAGCCGCACAGAGCCAACAGTTCGTTTCAATATAGATAAGTTTAAAACAACAACAGAAATATTAAATTATCAAGTTAAGATTTCTAATAGTTTCGACGTTCTCCAAGAACAGAGAGACGATAACGATAATTACGTGGAGGACTCGGAAACCCTGTGGAGCAATATGAAAAAGGCGATAAAGACAGCCGCGAAACTTACTATAGGCTTAAAGAAAGTAACCAAAAGCAAACCATGGTTTGACGAAGAGTGCAAACTTTGGTTTGAAAGACGTCGGAAGGCCAAACTAATTAGTTTACAAAATAAGTGCGATCAAGCACATAAGAAGTATCTCGAGATTAGTAAAAGTACAAATAGGCTTTATAGATCCAAGAAAAGGGAGTGGGAAAAGAATAAAATACTAGCAATAGAAACGTATAATAAACAAAATAACTCGCGTGATATGTACAGGCGAATCAATTTTATAAGGAAAGGCTTCCAAAGTAGAACGGAAGTAATGAGGGGCGAAAATGGCAATCTAGTAGCCGATGCGACAGAGAGACTGAATTTATGGAAAAACTATTTCGACAAGCTATTAAATGTACGCGAAGCCCCCGTTGAAGGTGATCTCGGTGAAATACACACTGGCGATCTACTAATTGATGATCCTACTGATGTAGAAATAGAAATGGCCATAAAGAAGTTGAAAAATAACAAAGCCGCGTGCATCGACGACCTACCGTCAGAAATGATAAAAAATGGAGGCCCTTGCCTCACAAGGCAAATTTGTAAATTAATACGCGCAGTTTGGAAAACAGAACGCATGCCGGAGGAATGGAATACCTCTATTATTATTCCCATCTTTAAAAAAGGCGATAAAACGAACTGTAACAATTACCGGGGAATTTCACTTGTGCCTTCGTGCTATAAGATCCTGTCCAATGTTATCTTAAGTAGACTAACTCCCTTTGCCGAGGAAATCATTGGGGATTACCAGTGAGGATTACGCCGAAACCGATCTACAAGCGATCAAATGTTTACAATTAGACAACTGTTAGAAAAGAAATGGGAATTTAATGAAGTAGTACATCAGCTATTTGTCGATTTCAAAAAAGCTTACGACTCTATTATACGCGCACGAATGTACTGGATCCTAGAGTTCTTGGGTGTACCAAGAAAATTAGTTAGACTTATCGAAATTTGCTTAAGCGGCAGTAGGGATAGAATACGTGTAAACGGAAGTTTATCTGAAGAGTTTTCGATCCGTGATGGCCTGAAACAGGGCGATGCACTTTCGTGTGCCCTTTTCAACTTAGTTTTAGAATACGTGGTCAGACAAGTACAAGTACAAGCGAATCCGACCGGTGTTACCCTCAACGGGATAATACAAATTCTTGGGTATGCGGATGATCTCGACTCACTAGGGGATGATAAAGAAACCGTAGCTAAAAATGCAAAAATCTTGATCAAAAAAGCCAAAGATATTGGTTTGGAAGTTAGCGAATCGAAGAGAAAAAATATGACCGTCGCCAGATCCGAACAAAGTAATGTAGGCGGGGATCTAATGGCCGGAAATATGAAATTCGAAAGGGTTAACGAGTTTAAATACCTCGGGTCATTTATAACTAGAGAAAATAACATTAAAACGGAAATCAACGCGCGGCTGCACGCTGGCAA
>CAKNYM010048732.1:0-24516 GCA_932195095.1 Andricus curvator
AGAGAAAATATTGGGCAAAGTACAAGAGGATTAAGAGTGTTTCAGAGGTAGTTTTTTTATGTTTGTTTCAGATTGCCAGAGTAACGAGACGGAGTAAGAGGAGCGGAGCAGAGACCCGAAGGGAGGGAGTGCCGGAGTACTTCGAGTAACGGAGGGAGAAGAAGAGGGGACAAAGTGGGCGAGCGGTCCGACAACACATGGGGGGGGGCGCCTGCGCGGGCCTGCCATGTGGGTCGTAGCAGAACGGCGAGTATTGAATAGTCCCAGTCGAGCGACAGCCGAGTAAACAGAGTGTTCATTAGGAGCGATATATTTAAGAGGTTAAGTCAGAGTGAGTTGTAAGAGTGTTGTGGTGACAGAGCAAAGAGTGCACACTGGAGTATATGAATAAACCCTGAGTTCCCCTCATATCAAGGTTTCATTATTTAAAGACCCAATACCGCAAAATTCCACTAACTCCACCAATATCTTTAACTTAAGGTCTTGAGTGTTACCAATGTGTGATTTCGAGTGTAGGATTTGAAGTGTTAAATAAGTGACCAAAAAAGAGTTTTCTAAAGTGATATTGTGAAGGTGCATTTCTAATTGTGATAGGTAATTTGTTCCAAAGACAAGCGCCACGAATAGTAAAAGACCTTTGCATTTTACACATGCTTTGTGGCTGAATTTTTAATACTGTTTTTCCTTTCACGGAGTTTGGAAGGTTTCGGTTGATCTTTGTCAATACAATGGAATATGTTCAAAAGATAGTGTGGAGCATTTATACTGAATAGGCTATAAAGCAAGTTGCCCATGAAAAATTGTCTTCTTTTGGCGACGTTAGGAAGTCCTGCTCTTTCTCTATACTGGGCGATATGTTCGCTTTTAGGGAGTTTATAGATAAACCGAATGCAAGAATGAAACGTACGCTCAAGCTTCGCATTAAGCTCATCAGTAATATCATCATATACCGCACATCTATATTCAAAAAATATGCGGAAATATCCGCAACTTGTTCCTTTTAAGTAAGAGAGCAATTAAGAATATAGCCTCAATCTTTCACAATTCCCACAAAGGGAATGAGACGCCTATTGATCAATAGAGGAGGTAGGGTTGCAATTGTTTCAAGTGATGGAGAGGAAGAAAGTCCTATGATTATAGCCGTAATTTTAGCAGGGTTAAGAGTGAGGCCACTTGTCAAGGCCCACTGCGCCACCAGATCGATATCCTCCTGTACCTTTTTTTAGTAAGCTCTTAAGAGTGGCAATAGGCCCGGAGGGGTAGAGCTTAATGTCATCAGCATATTTGTGATAGTGGCAGTGTCGAAGTTCGCAACCAAGTTCAAAGGTATAAATATTAAATAGAGTGGGTGCGAGCGTGGATATCTTAGGGACACCACTTTTAATCTCCCCATAATGAGACCGCTCACCATTGCTAATCTGAACTCTTTCAGAACGATTACTAAGATGATGTGCTTTTATAATTATGTATAGGTCACAACGTCATCCTTACGAAGATTAACATCGACAGTCCTGGTCACAGATTCCATGCCGGTCGAGGTCCTCATTATGCTTCATGGGGAGACCATGAATTTCCAGCGTAGTATGCAACGCCGCTTGCTCATTAACATTTAGCGCGTGCTCGAGAGTAAATCACTTTGGCTTTTAGGTTTTTAGCTTCCTCTTGATTAGTTCGATGTGATCCTTTTGTACTTTGAAGCCAGATTCCAGTGAGTCGATACGCCTGGTGTTGTTTATAAGTCGGGTTTCAAATTCACTAAATCTTGCAAAAATCTCACGTGACTGCGCAAGCGCTTCGCTTTGGTGGTCGGAGACCACATTGCGCAAGAGTTCGTCGAGACCAGGGGGTAGAGTGCCAGCATTTTCCGAGGCAGCGACAGAGGTGGGAGTGGTGCCAGGGTTCGCACTTGAATGTCCAGACATTACCGCAGAGGTGGCACCAGTGGGCAATGGAGAACATACCTTGAAAACATAGTCCACTTGGCCCTTTTTAAGTTTTTCAACAGATTTTTTCGAGATTCCGAAATTAGCGCAGCCCAAATGAACCAGATTGACACACTTCACACAAGCGAGAACTTCAGGTCCGCTTCTGGATATCTCTATATTACTCTCCGAACACGCACCCATAGTTCTGTAGGAAAGGCTACCGTTACGTATAAACAAAAGTGCGTAAGCAAGCAAAAATTAAGTAAGATGGAACGAAATTGCAATGCGCTATAGAACAATCCACCGACACTTTCACGATATGCAATTTTAATGTTATTAAAAACTTTGCACCTCATGTAAACATAGACAATTGAAGAGAAGCAAATTAACACGTCCGCACCCGATCGCCATGACAGTAACTATATTTTTTTAATAGCATAAGAACCAGGAATATCCGTATTTTATTCGCAGATTTTATCTGAAATCGAGTTGATCGAAGCAGGTTCATATGTGTATGTATTTTATTCTTTATTTTCTCATTATTATTCTCTTAGATATATTATTCTTATAATTTTATTTCTGGAATTATTCTGACTTTGATGATTCTATCTGAAAATCTTTTCTTTTTCGATTTGAAAATACTACTTTTGTCACGATGTTCTCTAACAAAGTTATCAAAATTTGGAACAGTTGATGCATTAATCCTTTTCAAAAAGAGAGGCATAAATCAACTAACCTTAAACTCCGTGGTGTTTACCACGACTTGCGTTTGAAATTCCGTACACTACCAGAAGGATATAAAATTTGCAGTTAATGTAGATCCCCACTCATAAGAACAACTAGAATATCATCCTTGAACTCTGGCGATATTGTAGAGCCTTCTGGTAGAGATAAGTTTGGTACAGAAGATCCTACAATTATTTCTGACAATTATGAAGATCAGTTATAGGACAACGAAAGTGATTTAGATTTCTTAGACGCCAAGATCCAGTGTAAGAACAAGTACCATGAAGCGAATGTTGAAGTACTTGATCAAATTGTCAAAAAATGCAATGCCTCTAAAGGTTGTGAAGAAAAATGTCAACCTCTCTCGCTTCCAATAAAATCTTGGGCACGCAGAAAACTGATGAAGGTGTTCAATATTTCAAAGCGAAAAGCAAGAAAGGTTAAGAAATTAGTTCAAAGCATAGAATTCTTACACTTTCGAATTCAAAACCAGGAAGAGCATTGACTCCTGAAACTAAACCTCGGATGAAAAATTCTATGAATGCGATTACATAAGTCGAATTATGTCCGGGATGAAAGACTTTGTGATGGTCAAGAATTATAATTGAACTCGTTCCCATGTCTAGTAAAGGTTACTACTATGTAATATCTACGAGTTATACGCTCAATTTACAACAGAACACGAAGGCCGGAAGATCAGTATGATCATAATGTGTGCGTACGTTTGCATCACGAGAATGTGAAGTTGATGTTAAATGAGATAAATTTGAAATTTGGTTACAGACCGTCAGATGTACTCTCAAAGACTCTGGTGATGGATACTGATGAATTGCTAGATGATTTCTGTGAACGATTGTTGAAATTAAAAACTCATCACTTTATTTCAAAGGAGCAATCATCGTTATTCAGAAACCTGAAGGAAAATTTATTGCCTGATGAATTTTTGATTTGCTTTGATTTCATTGAGAATTACGTTTTCATAATTCAGATGCAGCGCAATCTTTGCATCAAAAGCCCAAAAATTGTACTCCCTCCACTTCAATAAATATTTTTGTCGAAATGAATTATTTTTTTGCGTGAGAAGTGCAATTCAATAGGACTACAGCTCAGCATTATAGAAAAATACTGGTCACTGTTTTAAGCATTTGAGCTGTAACACCATGCGCAACAGAAGCCTTGCCATTCTTTAAGTTCGTAATTATAACCCTTATCTCAGAGGCACATATTACTATTTCGCCAGTTTCAACGGGAGTTTCTAACGTATTGTCTTCTATGTCGCAGTTGCATAGCTTCACCTCCATATAGTTTCTTGAAAAAGTCACTCATACAGTCTGTTACTTTGTCCATATCCCATACCATTTCACCTTCGATATTCTGAATTCCGATTAACTCTGTACTACTACTTCCTTTCCTACTCCTCTTCACCCATTTCTAAAATAATTTCCTATTTTCTTCAAAATCATTTTGCATTATTATTTTGCATCTTATTCTTCAACTTTGATTGTACTTTTGCTTTCTTTAACTAACATTTTTACTTTTCTGTTCTTATCTCTATAATCATTCTCTAGTATAATTGTCTCGTCATCGTTAAGGCCTCTAATGTTAAACTTTCTTTAATATAATTTTTGATGTTAATGTTGCCGATTACTCATCATTTTTTTCTTAAATATACTTGCTTCTTCTCGTTGACAGCACGCGGATTTCATTATTCTACCAAGCATCTCCAGTCATTCTTCCTGCGGCTACTGTACCACATACATCAGATACACTCGTGACCATGCAATCCCTTATTATTGTTCATGCACCGTCTACACATTACCTCTCGCAAAAATGTATGATTAATTTATCACAATTATATACCTTTGCTGACGTATTATAATATAACAATAAAAAAGCACAAAAAAATAACCTTCAAAGGGGCAAGCGGGTCTCACAGGCCCGGCGGATCACGATTTTCGAGTTACAAAAAGTTGTGTATGAAGTAACGGCGTGTGCATGGAAATTTCTTTTGTTGAAGTCTAAGTACATAAAAAATTAGGTTATTGTGAAAACGCCATCTGTGGAGTGCTCCACGGAAACGTATATATTTTTACATACACAAAAGGGCAAGCTGGGCCTCGCAGGCCCGCTGTTCATTGCAACAGCAACTATGAGTACCGTGATGAAAATATTATTCATATCACTCATGTTCACATACAAAAAAAAAAAACAGTTTTGACGGATAAATTTCAGTTTTAACCGATTTTTTAAAAAGTTTTGAAGGATTTATCTTATTTTTTGGCTAAAATACATCTACGAGAGTGGATAAAATATAAACGAGACTTTTTTTATTCAAGTTTATTAGTGTGAAAGAAAAATACAAAGGAGTGATATAATTTTTCCACATAATCTCCCCTTTTGGAAACATACTTCGACCACCTGATTGGAAGTTTCTTGATGTCCTCTTTGTAAGAAGACAGGCGTGTTATGAGCCAGTTACGCACGGAAACCTCTACCCCTGCATGTTCCACAAAACACTGCCCTCCCAACGCTGTTTTCTTGGGTCCAAACATTTTATAGTCACATGGACATAAGTCTGGACTGTAGGCAGGGTGATTCAGTGTACTTTAGGAAATTTCATCCAATTTTTGACGCTATATTCGCTGTATGTGTGGCCTGGCGTTGTCGTGGAGTAAATTCACGTCCTTTATCGACTGGTGTCGGTCTTTTTGTCCGGTAAGCACCCTTAATATCTGTAAGTGTAAGAAGATTTTTTGAACACTGCCATAACTGATTTGAAGTTCAGCAGCAATTTCTGCGATGGTTGTACGACTGTCGCCCTCCACAAGGTCGCGAACTGCGGAAATGTTTCTTTGGGTCACACTCGTCTTGGGATGGTGGTCGTGTCTCTCGTTTTCAATCTTCTCTTGCCCCACAGAGAAAGTGTTATGCTAACAGTACACGCGGGTCTTTAAGAGTTTGTATTTCCCGAACTATTTACACAATCTTCGGAGAATTTCAGCCAGACGGATCCGCTCCTTCCTCAGGAATTTTATTACAATCCGTTGCGCAACGGAGGATGGACTTCATTCTCAGTCATCTTCGTGCAGACCTCAGTTCTGATTCGATACAGATTTCGAGCTAAGGTTCCACTCTTGCCCCACCCCCCCACCTCCAGAAAGTAATAACTAGAAACATTAACATTATTAACAATATTAACATTAACAACTAGAAACAGAAATATCATTGTATTGCTCGAAAGGTAGTAATTATAAATAAAAATGATCAAACTTGTTCGGTTTTTCTATACTCTTACTGGAAAAAGGAGTTTGAATTTCAACGGGCCTGAGAGGCCCGGCTTGCCTTTTAACGTCACGATTTTAGCTTGCCCTCATAAGGGATAATAATGAACTGTTTATAATATTTATGGGCTGTCATTATCGGAAATTGCGAGAAATGTCGAAATCTAGGATTATACACGTGATGAGGGAGCTGTTCAAGCTTTGAAACATTGTAAAATGCTATTATGATTAATAAAACTTCAAGTGTCTCGAAGAGTTTGCAGAAGATAGTAGGTTTCATTTCCTATTTTAATCATTAATAATGTTAGACGCTATATCGACGATTGGGTGGAATAAGAGGGAGGTTCATTGAGAGATTCCTTCAAGAATGTGCCCTTTCAAAATCTACTTGAAGCAGGTGTTCGTTCGGGAGTCTGCTATAGGAATTCTTATGGCTAATTCCGAACGAACACTTACCTGCAAGCATTCTCCGAACGCACATCTTTATGAAGCCGATGCCGACTGATCACCTTTTTCCACCCAACCTCTGATATTGAGTCCGAAATATACATTTTTCCATTTTTGACATCGTATTGGTAATCAGAGGCATGACAAACCCTTTAGTACCATCTTTAATTAAAATCCAACGAAATCTTGAATTCTTGCTTCTTCACTTTACACCTTTATAGTTTATGCATAATTAAAAAATGTAATATCTGTAGTTTTTCACCATTGTAACACTAGACTATCCCCCTTCTCTCAAGTCTTGTGTAATTCATTGATGGAATTTGCTCTAAAAACGCTAGTTCTTTCAGAATTAAATGGCATGAAATTAGCTATGTAGCGATGGCACTATGTTAATGAACTATGTGCTTTTAAAGTAGGTGTTTCTGAGCATAAGAAACTTCTTCAATCTACCTTGTTATGCGTAATAGACATTAAGTCTATTGTAACGCTTGATAATTGCAGAAAAGTTCAATAAGTAATTGTAATTATTTTTTGATATACAGAGGCAGAGAGCTATTGCAAAACAAAGGAATTCGATATGAAGCATGGGATGAATATGAAAGGTCTTCAAAAGTACTTCCAAAAACTGGAAAAAAGTTTTTTGACCCTATTGGTTTATGGTTGCAAAAGAAACAGGTTGAAAAAGGTCTCCAACTGAGAAAGGATTTATTGGATATGAAAAGAATCGAACGAAAATCTCAATTAGCTGTCGCTGAATGGTTGCCACATGAAAAAAAAGTCCGAGTATTGAAAAAGTCTGGGCAAGAATGGACGAACTTTGGTTTGGAAGTGAACAGTGTATTACACTTAATTCCAGAAGAAGCATTACTATTGTTGGAAATGGTAACTTATTTTTCGTAACACATAGTGGCGTTGGGTAAAACGTATTTTAGAATATTTAATTAATAAAATGATCTGATTCTTTTACTGTCGCATAAAAAAAGTATAATTCAACTTTTGCCAATTTTCAAGAAATTCTGGTGGACGAAGTTATCTGATACATAACAGCATCTGGCCCGAATTTCGGGCGTCTTAATGACACACTTGTTTACTTTGTTGCTACTTTTTTTTTCTTCTGTCAAAGAACACTTTTTAAATAATTTTTTAGGGTCTGAAGTTACTTACAGAATCGTACCTTACAGACATTTGTTTGTTCAACTCACGTCCACATAAGGTATTTGTATTCATTTCCAGAAAGTCCCTAAGACTGATTAGACCTTTGAGGAACAGAGTATACATAAGAAACTATATAAAAGCAAGCACTGATCGATGTATATTACAATTGTTACATGTGTATTCGAATTAGTACTAGAATTGTATAAATTAAATCAAATGAAATAAAATATAAAGTTGGTAATGTAGAATCTTAAAAGCGATGTTGAAGAAGAAACAAACAGCGAAGGAGATGATCTACCATAATAATATTATTGAGATTGATAAATAATAAGTAATGGTAATGTAGTATAGTAAATCGGTTTCTACAACATGTAGTTATTAATTTAGATTTTGTGCTAACAAACTGTTATTTTTAAACTGGGATTACAGATTTGATATAAATACTCAAAAATATCATGCACAATAAATAATCGTTGAAGTTCACATGTTCTGTAGGATGGAATTCTTAGTATTGCCATTCTTTCACGAAGCCTGGACTGGCAAGGAAGTTTTTTGTCTACTAAATGGAAAAAGTTATAAAGGTACTGAGTATCTTCATTTTTCATTACTGACAAGAGAAGACCGGTAATTGTTAATTTTAGTTTCGTTTCATACTTTTTGTAATGAAAGCTCATTACCTGAGTATTAATTTGCCAAAGCAGTAATATGAAATTTTTTCCGTTTTCGAGAAAGTCGACTTTGAAATATCCGCCACAAACTACATAGAGTTTGGCGAAACATACCTTAAGTCGGCCGGTAGCTCCGACAGGAGCACTTCGGCACCACGCTCTTTTAATTGATTTAGCCGACATATGTTTGACGTACGTCGTACACCGTACCTGATTGCGCGCGCATCGGATCGCCAGCTGCCTTGAATTTTTCTGGCGTTCACGTTCCACTGTTCTCGTGATTCAAAATGAACAAAATGGCTGCCTGTTATTAGTTTTATATCAAAGTAAGGTTATGTAAATGTAAATTATTAGAGATTTTATTTAAAAAATTTAGTAAACAAATTTTACTAAAAATAATGAAGTTAAATTTATCAAAACTTGAACTCCACAAAAATGCAAGACAGTTGGTAATACCATGCGTGCGCATTCAGGTACGACATACGGCATATGTTGGACATACGTTATTGTTTGTGTCGGCTGTGAATTGCCTATTCTAGACTCACCCTTAGGTGTGAAATGACAGGTTAGTGTCAACAGTATCAAAATGACATTGAACGACTGCGAAAGAGAAATGCTAATAATTAGAAAAAGACCTGCAGCAGCTGCCCACCTTCAAGAGGGATCACATGAAAAATCTTCAAAGTATTTCAATTTTAATCTTTTAAATATACATAATGTAATTTTTCTTCAAAATAGATTATGATTTTTCTATAACAATGAACTAATATGATGTCTATCCCTTCCTTAATCGATAGATTTGTTTTTAATTTTAATTGTAAACAGTGATGGTGCTCAAAGTTCTGAAAAAGAAGTCACTGCGCTCCTCCACTCTAAAACGAAACGAGGAAAACACCCTGGAAAATCTGTAAAAGAATCATTCGAATACCTATAATTTAACTTCGCACGATGTATTTAAATTAATTCTTATTATTATAAAATGAAATTATCGATCAATCTCGTATGATACAAGAGGATGGCTTTAACGATGCGAAGTGAGACAAGAATTTGTTTTAAGAAAAAACGAGCTTCTTTCTCGTATATTGAAAGTTCTAGCTATTTCGATCGTCGTCAGATTTTCCCATGATAACGAAAAAATCGTAGGAATATTCATGATGGAAAAACTAGCCTGTGATCATTTTGATATAATATTTTCTTTTGCGTGACAAAAATCGCACCATGTAATGCATGGATATCGATTTTTTGCTGAAAGTATATTGTCCTAGAAAATGTATACATATCTAAAAAAAATCATAGGCATATTACTGTAAGCTATGCGTAAAAGGATTCAAAGAGTATTTTTAAGTAAATTGCCGATGTTTAAATAGGTCCTTGCGTTCCTCTAAAGAGAAAAAACACGAGAGCCGTCGTGGGACCCCAGGTAGAAGTGATAACTTTATATGATGTATGCATCATATTGTATGATACATTATGTTATTCTATCACATTATATGATATTTTATCACATTGTATGGTATTTCATAATATTGTACCATATAGGATCATAGTGCATCATTATACCCTATCATAGTGTAACCTGGTACAGGATGCTATATATCATATCATACTGTATCATATTGTATGATACTGTTTCGTAATGTATTGCATTGCATCATATTATATCATATTGTATCATATTGTATCATATATTTATTTTTTTTGAAAAGGAGAATTGTAAATGCTTTATGCACTGACCACATTCGAACTTTAGGGACCGTAAGCTCTTAAGGAACGAAGGTGAGTATGGGGCTCAACCTAAAAAACGGCCATACCCACTAACGAACTCCTTTGTACCTGCCAACCCATGTTCCCGGAACCGCTTTCGCATTACTTCAGGAACAAAGGGGTAAGGCCATTTCGCCGTACCTCGGCGCTCATCAGTCTTGTCAACTTGGACTTCTTCTTTTCACATCTTCTACATCTTCCTCCTGGCAGTAGCCGGCGGGCGGGGTGTTGCCAGATTCTGGCACTCCGCCGCCTTATGGCCCTCTTTGAGGCATCTGCTGCAGCATTTTCTGCGATCCTCTGCAGCACACTCTCGGGCAACGTGCCCCAGAGTGTGGCACATGTAGCACCGGGTTTCGGCGCTATGTGCTTTCACGCGGCAGGTCACCCAACCCACCTTCAGTCGGGCAATCCTCTCCATTTTGGCAGCAGCGGCCGCATCCAGCTCGACGAAAGCTAGGATGCAGCCTCTGCTGCTCATTTTGGCGAGGCTGACCCTAGGCGGAGAGGCAAGCTGCTCTCCCAGGGCCGTCCTCAACGCTGCCTCCACATCAGCAGCCTCCGTGGCCTCCGAAATGGCATCCCCCAAGTGCCGCCGCTCCTCCGCCTTGGCAACCACCTCAATGAGGACGTCGCCTGTCCTCTTCTGCCTGATGGACTTGACATTCACGCCATGATCCTCAGGCTTGACTTTCTTCTGGATGTCATTCAAGACATCCGAATATTTCATCCTAGGGACTGGCGTGATGGTCACGGCCTCGCGGGGGATTCTCCTTCTCTTCTTCTTGGGAACACCTTGTCCCTTATCGGGCACAATGTCCCTTTGAGGCACGACCTCCTTCTCAGGCATCTTCTTTTCCTCCGTTTACTCCTTCTTGCTCTTCCTCCTGCCGACCTTAGACCAGGCGACACCTTCCTGGGTCCTGGTCTTTTTCGAGGCTGGCTTCTCCACTCCAGATCCGCTCGGCCGGCTGAGGGTCGTTTCCCTCTCCCGCTTACGCCTGTCCGTCGCTTCCTCTAGTGGTTTCTACGGTTCCGTCTGCGTGGTGACGGAAGCCGTTTTCTCCTTCAAGGTGGAGCTCAAGAGAGACTCCTCTTTGAGCTCTTTACCTGTCCTCTCTCTGAGCATCCTATTGATGCTCTCTTCATAGTGTCCGAATCGTCGGTTTAGGGCTCTCACCGTATATCCGGCTGAGTTCATGGCCTTTTGAGCCTCCCTCACTTGTTCCATCAGTTCCGGATCCGTGTCCTTCCTTGATTCGCAAGTCTCCATTATTTTTTTAGGCACAGCTGTACCTTCCTGTGCTCCATTCTAAGCTGATCCTGTAGGTCTCTGAAGTACCTCTTCATCTCAGCAGCATCAGACTTAAGCTCGCCACCTTCCACCACGTCGAAGCAGTTGCTGATGTCCAGCTCCTCTACAACGTTCGTCTCCTCGCTCCCTCTCCGATTTCCGTCTTTACAAGCCATAATAAGGTAATCACCAGCGCATCCTGCGTGGAGGGGCGGGTCGAAATAGCTGGGAACGTGTATACCCTCGGACCTAAGTCCTACCCCAGCACTCTGGGGCCCAGCCTTCGTTTAACCGGTCCCGGAATACAAGGACGGACCGGACTCGCCCGGAGCACTGCAGGTTCCGAAGGGGCTGGCTCCAGATGCCCTGTCGCTGCTTACACCTCGGAAGAGCAAGCTCACAGCAGCCCCTACACCATGACGGCGGAAAGACCGTACATGGTTCGGAGCACTCCCAGTGGGCTGCGACCGTCACCAATCGTGTGTTTGGTCCGCGGGACCTATTTTATTTCAGCCCTACCCTCTGTTTCCAGCGAGCATTCCCCTATCCGCCACCTGGGGACGCGCTAAGTAGGAGTAACACCTCCCCTTCTCCGCAGACAACTGCGGAGGTCCTATCATACTGTGCCATATTGTATTGTCTTGCATCATATTGTATGAGAGAGAGAGAGAGAGAGAGAGAGAGAGAGAGAGAGAGCCGGGGGGGGGGGGGGCGTTCCAGCGCAGTAACAACGCACTTCCTCCCCATTGCAAGCATTAGCTTTATGTCCAAATTTGCAACATTTGTAGCATCTTAGTACGCTAATATGTTCCTGATCCCTACATTTGTTCCATCCTATATTAATTTTTTGCTTCTCCATTACTGCTTTAAAAATACTAGGTGACGTCTCTACTACCCTCGATATATCTTTATATTTTACATTCTTGCTTCTGTTTATAATTTTCATGTCTTTGCACTCCTTCAAGCGTTCTACATTATTTTGCATAACAATCATATCTAAAAGTTCTTCATCTCTCATTTTTTCCTCATCCTTATTAATTCCCATTACTTTAAATTTTGGATTCTTTGTCTTAGGTATCTTTATTGCGTAGTTGTCTCCTAATTATTCCTGTACTGAATTAATCAACATTTCTCTCTGTTCTGGTTTATCACATTCGATTATAACAGATCCCTTCCCAATGTTTTTCATCTTCGAAACTCCTATCTTCAATTCTTGAATATTAAATTTATCTTTAATACTATTTTTGGTGTCTTCACTTTTTGTTCCCTTTTTTTGTACAGGCTCTACTAAAATAACCGTTTCATGTTTTCTTTTTTCTTTAACTTTTCGGCATACGAATCTTTTTCTATCATTTTTCCCCACTCAATATCTTTTTCCTGTGTTTCTTTAGCTTCTAACAATTCTTTCAGTTCTTTAATGTCTGTAACTAAGGGTTTGATTTCTTTTATTTCCTTTCAAACTATCATATTCAAATCTTCCATCAAAGTATGTATTTCTTGATTTACTACATTTTTTATCATCCCCATATTATCTTTTATCTCCCTTTTAATTAATTTTGACATTTCATCAGCTAATCCCTTCGTTGCTTTTTTCACTTCTTCAATTATTCCAATAATAACTTTTTCTTAAGTAATCCCCTTTCCTCTGTTCCCCTTTAATCTTGTCTATATTTTCAAGAGCATAATCTACTTTTGATTCTAACTCCCAAGCCATCTGACTCTCCTTATCTTCCTTCTTTTTTTCTATGCTAGTTGCAGTTTTATCTTTGTCTTTCTTATCTGCACTACCTTTATCTTTATCTACCTTTTCTAGATTTACATCCTGGCTTAAGGAACCCTTCTTCGCTTGTAGCGTAAACGACTCATATTTTACCGTACATGAAACTAACTCATTCTTAGAATTATACACTTTATGTGCCTAACACTTGTCATTAGGGTGAAAATATTTCACACAATCTTTACAGTACCCCACAATTGTTTTGATCTCCTTCTTGCACGTGCAACAATTATATATCTTTGTTGAATCCATACTGCATAAAGGGAACATAAAAGGGACGTAGATAATAATTGGAAACAGTAATACTAAGGGATCGAACAATTTTGAAATTTTTGATAATATAGTTCTCTTAGTCAACTGACTGTTTTGAAAAGTTACATGAGTATCGCGCTCCTTTATTGTGAATATAATTGAATCTTGACGATTATGCCAATGGACCCCTAACGTTTTTATCGTTTCTGAGGTATGTAACGACAAAAGTTCTGTTGTCAAATGGTCTGAAATTCTGCCCATAATTCGTGGATCATTCGCAGCCCACTTTCAAATAGTGAATCCGCCCTCAGACGCGAGTTTCTGCAAATCTTTGCGAAGTTCTAGTGCTTCTTCAAGAGTGTTCGCCCCTGTTACCACGTTATCTACATAAAGCTCGCGCTTTAAAACCTGAGCGGCGTGAGCATGTGAATGACATTCATCGACTGATAATTGAGCGAGAACACGCTGTAGAATTTTTGGATGGAAAGAATATTTTTTCGCTACTTCGATTTGCCTATACATTTTTTTGATATCACCCGTTACAGCGAGAGGAAACATTCGAAACCAAGTATAAATGGTGAAAAGGTCGTCCTGTATGATTGGACCGACCATTAGTGCATTGTTCAAGGAAGGTAAGGCTGTCCTCTAGTATGATCGCGTGATGCGGTAAGAAGAAACCGCGATAAATATTTTCTTCATTGCTGATTAACGTCATGTGACCTAAATGTCTGTATTCTTTGATAAACTCTGAGTATTGTTCTTTAAGGACCGATGTCATCTTTCTTCTCATTGAAAGGCAGCCTAACAACGTAACGGCCGCTGTCGTTTCTGGTTGTGTTAATCGCAAAATGATCTTCACACGCTTGGTCCTCTTTGGAAAGATGTTTTATATTAGGAACTTGCTCAATTTCCCAAAAATTTACAAGCTCACTAAAGTCACACTGATTTGTGACTTGGGCCAAATTGCACGCGAGTGGACCTTCAATGAAATTTTGTGGATTTATAGGACCCGCTGCAATCCAACCTAATTTGCTTTTTTGGAAGACAGCGTCGTGGCCCTTAATTTCAATTTGTCCTACACAAAGAAGTTTATAGAAAAGTTGAGCTTCAATAAGAGCATCAACTTCTGCAGGTTTCTGAAAGTCCGGGTCAGCTAATTTAATATTCTTTGGAATTTGATGTGATGCAGGATTGATAGGCATTGACGGTAACTTGTGTGTCACATGAGAAGAAATACAAAATTCAATGCGTTTACTACACTTATTGACGCACGATTTGAACGAGGCAATAACTGGATGAGTGATATTAGTGGAGCTAAGATATAAACTTGACACTGCTATGTTAACAGGATATTTATGCAAATTGAGTCATGATCCCATTTTTTCTGTAATGAAATTGGGTTGTGAACCACTGTCTAAAAGAACTCGACATGCGTGTGGTTTTCCTTGAGAATCGAAAATGTCTACGAGTGCATGTGTCTTTACATAAATTTGAAGATTAACAGGGCAGGAATTTTACCCTGAATTGTTTGAAGTTTCGGGATTTTCAAAATTGTCTTTCTCTGCGTGTAAGAGAGAGAGAGAGAGTTGTGTCGTTTATCACATTTTTACAGGGATCACTGCGACAGTCAGATACACGCTGATTCGGATTATAACAATTGTGACATAAATGGTTTTTCTTCACTGCTTCCCACCCTTTCTTTACCGTAAGTTGCAGGAATTTTTCACGTGTGTAAATAGCGTGCTCTAATTGGCACTAATAGCAACTTAACTTGGATTGTGATACATTCTGCGCATGCTGATGAAAGCTCCTTTTGAATTTATAGTTAGAACCACGTTTGCTATCGGATTTTGACTCTACATTGTTTTCTAATTTCGGCTGAGACGACCTTATTTCTTCAAACTGTGCGCGGCATTGTAAAAAACTGATATGTAAGTTTATCCTTAATAATAATAATGAACAAAGTGTCCCATGAATCGACAGATTCCCCTAAGGCGCGTGAAGCTCGAATATGCTTCTGAGTTTGATCTAGTAAAGCGCGAATTGAAAATGTTTTAGACACACAGGACAGTTCAATAAGTGATTTAGCGTGACTACAATTATCTTTTTGTTTTCATATCTGTCTTTTAAAAGGTTCCAGGCTACCTGATAGTTATCCACGGACGTTTCTAGGGACGCGATTACTTCGGCCGCGTCGTCTGTTGGCCAACTTTTTAAATGATATAGTTTCTCGATGTTTTGAATATTGTGTCGACTATCCACGAGCGCTTTAAATGTATCTGAGAAACCTAACCACGTTTTATAACAACCATTAAATTTTGGTAAATTGAGATAGGGTAGTTTATAAGTTCCCACGAATTCTGATTAATTGTTGAGGGCAGATAAAATCGAATGTGGATCGTCTGAATGGCTACTTGTGCTTGAACGCGCAGTAGAAGTGATACTCGTGCCTGGAGTAAATATCATTTATGTATTTGTACTAATTAATTTTTTTATTTTTGCGGAAATTGTGAAATATCGTTTTTCAAAGTTATTACGTTCATTTTCATTTGTATTTTGAACTTCCAGATCGTCGGTGTTAGCATCTAACTGAGGTTGAATCTTTTCAAACTCGGGCCAGAGGTCCTGAGGTTTTTTCAAACGTTCTTCTAAATCTAATGTCTCTAAGTCAGTTTTATCATCGGTGGATGCTAAAAGTGTTTCTAAATTTGTAAGAAAACATTTAATATTCCCGCGTTTAGTTTTTAATTCTTTAATTTGAGCTTCGGCCATTGTGACTTGATTTAAGCACTGCAAATCATAGGTAACAGATAAGGAATATAATCAAACGGGAGCCGAGAGAAAATGTGAGGAATTGGCGGTGCCAAAAAAAATGACTTACTACTTGATGAGCTGACATGGATCCCTTGTAGTTGCGGCGATTGTGATGTGCTTTTCAACAGTTTAGCGTTGAAGGCAGCTGTCTAGAAGTTCTGGATTGCTTCGATGAATGTTCCATCAGAATTCTTACTGGATAATCCTCTGGCTGGATGCAACTGATTACAGGTTTCAGACTTTGAATTTGATTGGTACAGTGGGCGTAGTTTTGAGTACTAGCTTGTCACGTAGACCTGGGCAAATTTTAGTGGAATGAGTAAATAGAAAATTAGCAGACATCCAGAAGGACCCTAATGAATTTTACAACTTTATGACAGGGGTCTGAGTGAACGATGGCACAATAACTTTCAGAGCTTAGGCTAGACAGATGGTTAAATACTACGTGAAACTCAAGCTTGGGAAAAATTTAAGCTGAAAGTAGTAAATCTCAAAACAAACCCTCGAAAGAAATGAGGGTAAAAAACGCCTCCAAATAATACATTCTTACTAGCATTAAATACAAAATTATAGTAGAAATATATATATATATATATATATATATATATATTATATAGACCACCCATCTCACAGTTGTGAGACGTGGCCATAAGTGTGATTTACCGCGGTGCTACTGGGGGCTATTGACATTTTTTGGATGGCAGTTGCTCTTAGTGGGACCCTGCGGTGGTTGTTTAACTTTTTTTTAAATTATTGCTAAGAATTGCGTTGATAGGTACCTGAGAAATCGGGCTTACGCTCGAGAGCTCCAGATCCCGTGAAACACCTCCCACCACTCACCACACACCTCCACGTCTCATCTATACACCATCCGTGAGCGGCGCCGCTATATGCGGAGAATGGAGTGGTAAGTGGAGAGGGAAGATTTCGTGAGTCTTCCCTCTCTCCTAAAAGTCGCGTCTATCGGGTCGACTTCGATCGCTCGCCCTGAAAAATCTCACTTTTCAGAGTAAGTCCTCTTTCTTCGGCGCACATCATAATTATCCGTCTCCTAGATGTAAAATATCTTCAATAATAATAATATGAATTACAGGATTTGTAATTACAAACATTTCTTGAAAATGCACATTTGGCGTGCCTGTCTTCATAATGGATTTTGAATGAATTTCTGAAACTAATCGATCGAGTTTAGCGCTGGGGCTAGTATGATTCAATTTTCCGAAATTAATACTAGCCCTTTATGATTTGAAACTGGATTAATTTGACATAAAATTCCGTAATATGGTACGCAGTATGCTTTGTATGTGGTAAAAGTTCATAGGTAACTTTCCTATAGATATTGCTTCTTGCTATTATACATGACCCATCATTAGTATTAACTTTAATTTTAATGCGAAGAACAATGTGCAATGTCCTTTACGTTATTTTTCAATTATAATAAGAACATTTGCCAATGCTTATGTTAATAACTTTAATAGTTCTCACCTGTCATTACGTTGTATTTTCATTACAATGTTTTAATTTCAATATTGTTATGTGCAGGGGTTGCGATGTATACGCTTGTTGAGTAGCTATGACAGCGCCACCAATTTTGAACTATTTGGAAGAAATTTGAAATTGAATTCAATATTAACAAGAAATCTCACATTGAATAATTAATTTTGAACCACAATAAAAATTTTTGGACTACAATGAATTGATATTCACTTCACTTTTCGATTAATATTCCTCCAATCAATTCTAGATACCCAATAGGCCCGCCAAGTATGCAACTTCTGTCATTTTTTTTTCAATCTTCTTCTTGGGTGAACCCGGTTTTTCATCATAGCCACGGACAAAGTCAAGTGACTGATGAGATGAGGATGTTATAAGTTAATATAATGCGATGTCTGAAATCTTCTGCGATGATGTTGTAGGTACCAAATTAGGAACATAGTGTAGTTTGGAGTTCGTATTCAACCGCTGTTATCCATACACAGCGGCCGCGAGCGTTCGGGTGACAACAGTCGCCTCTGGATGCTTTCTTAGAGCTACCATCTGGTACTATAGCTACCATATACCATTATTTATATTTTTGTTTGTTTGTAATCTTCTTCTCGGGTGAACCCGGTTTTTCATCATAGCCACGGACTAGGTCAAGTGACTGATGAGATGAGGTTGTTATAAGTTAATTTAATTGCGATATCTAAAATCTTCTGCGTGTGCTTCGGTCAAGTTGCTTCAACTCCTCGACTTTCCATTTTACTGCACCAAACGTGTAGAGAATAATGGGAACGGCCAGCATATTGGTCGCATGAATCTTAACCTTTCCAGATAATTCGGATGCCCAAATTTTTCTGAGAATTTGTTGATACCTTTTTCCAAGGGACGTTATTAACACACGAACATTTTGGATTTCCGCTTGCGGTATTCCAAGATATGTATATGTTTCTCCAATACGAAGATGTTGAATGGTATTTCCGCCTATGAGTTGAACATCCTGATCGTCACGCGATGATGTAGTTTCCAGTCTTCCTTGGTGTAGGTGGACGCAGGCACACTTGTCCAGTCCGAAGCTCATGCCAATCGCTTTAGAGTACCTATTCACCGCCTCCACAAGGATGTTAAGGTCCTCTTTCGAAGAAGCAAAGAGTTTAAGGTCGTCCATGTATAAAAGGTGGTTGACCTTATATTCTCTTCTGTTCGGCGGACCACATAGGTATCCAGAGCTTTTGCCTCGGAGCACAATAGATAGAGGCAAGAGGGAGATGCAGAAAAGTATCGGACGTAGAGAGTCTCCTTGGAAGACCCCCCTCTTATATGTGATATAGCTTGTAGCCACTTGTCCTTTGTCAGATGTTATGAAAAATCTTGTCCGCCATAAGAGCATAAGCTCTTTTATGCATCTCACAATTTCTGGATGCACCTCCAGGCACTCAAGGAGCTTAATAAGTAGCTCATGGTTCGTGTTATCGAATGCCTTACGGTAGTCAATCCAAGCCATGGATAGATTGCGTCTATACCTGATCGAGTCCTAGGTAATAAACACATAGAGAAAAAGGTTCTGTAATAGACTGGGAGCCACATAGGATAGGTGGTCTGGCCTGAAAGGTCCCCACATTTTTTTTAATGGATATTGTGCAGAATGGTCTCCTGAATCCGACAGTATGAGGTGCTTTTGCGAATTCATGTCGTTCTCTAGATATTGTTAATTAAACATTTTTTTCATATATCATGCCGTATCTCCTAAAATTATCGACATTTTAAGAAAATTGATTTTAAAACTAATATGTGTTATTGTAATCCACAATTTGTATAGTATGCATTTTTTTGTCTATCTGATAGTTTTCGCAAAAAACGACAAGAAAGGATATAAAAATCTATTTTAATGCATTGTTTATGGACATTTTGCAGGTTTGGCTTGAAAATTATTTAGATTACGATAACACGCATAAAATTTCTTTTGCCCATTTTTGCATCGGACCCATAGTTCATATAAAAAAACACAAACAAATTTGTCTTCGTCCCCTAGCCGAAAGTACGTCTTCCCGGCCGCATTCATCTCCGGGAACAGTGGCTTTTGCGGCCTGCTAGAGTTAACGCGATCTCTGATTAGCTGCGAAATTTTTGTGGCTCGCTGACGTAGAAACCTGACATAGCAACGCTCAGTGTTGTGTTATTGTGTACTTAGCCTCTAAAAAATATTTATTTCGACAGGTTAATGAAAAGAAGAGAGCGTCGATGTGTTCAACCTCAAAACGAGAAAGAAGTATTACGATAAAATAAAAAATAAAAAAGATGTGTTCTTGATACCCGCCCCGACCAGCAAAACCTCGGCTTTGCGTCGGCTTTTCAAAAGTCGGGCGGGCGACCGACTCCCATGCATCCGCTTAGCTGACCGAGAGCAGCAGAGGCGCTACGCGAGGTGGCCGGGAGCGCGTGCTGAAGCAGACCACAAAAGAGAAAGCATCCGAGCTAGCACCCGACAACGCATTCAATTAATTAACATTAATTATTAAACGTACTTTCGGCTGCGGATGAAGAAAAATAGTATACGACACACGGTCAGAACTATTGGATGCCCTGGCGTGCGTGATATGAGGCCTCGGCCTTCATATCACACACGCCTTGGGTCGTAATATACTATTGCAGCAAAGTTTATTTGAACCCGATTATAGCCGAGAATTATTAGAACTTTCACATGTGGTTTTCTCATTCTATTAAAGAACTCACATGGGGAAAAATTTTTCTGAGACTTTTTTCCTATCCCGAATAATTTATGTAAGAAATAAAATCTAATTTAAAAGAAAAGAAAGCTTTAAATATCAGCTGGGATTGAACATATTAACCGATTTAAAAAAATCTTTTTTTGATTCTCTCGTAATAACATAACGAAGCTAATGCAGCCTATTAAAATTTTATTCAATAATATTTTAGGAAATTTGGATTTTCCTCAACCGGGTCGGATCTTCAAACAATGGGAAGGTCGCGCGAGGTAAGAATCCGCCCGCCCGACTGGCACTAATCTTCCTAGGCCAGTCAGTGAAAGGTCAAAGTGGAGGGTCTGGAGGGCAAAAGTTTAGAATGGAAGCGATGTGGATATTTGTGTAGTGTTGATGCCGTGGATGAAGTTCTTTATGTTTTCGACAGAAAATTTGCAAACGTAAGAAACTGCGCCGCGTTCTAAGTTTGTGAAACCATTTTTTTTTTAAATTGACCACTTACCAATTTTTGCAATAATGCACGCGCATCGTTCCAAATCTGTGAAAATATGTATTTCTGTAAGCTGAAAGCTTATTCTGTAGTCGATGTATTTAAGTTGAACTATTTTGATTTCTCGCACCTCGATGCGAGTGATCTACCGCTGGACCATCCCCTTCTGTTACTACAGTTCTCAAAAATGGGATTCGACAGGCTTCGGGTATTCGGGAAACCAGAAAATCAAATATGACGCGAGTGTTAATCAAAATCGTTGCGACGGTATGAAGCGAGGGTAAATCGCTTCGGTTGTGAACTTGAACAAAGGATAAAAGCGTGATGCGGTTACGTTTACACCTCGGGCGATAATCGTCTATAGGTGCCGACGAGAGTTGTTGATTACGGATATTGGGTGCCGTCGGGTTGTGTGAGGTCCGGCAAAAGGATAATACATGCCGATGTGTTCGAGTCGAGCCTGGGACGATTGGTGCGAGAAGCCGATGTGCATTGGCGTAAAAAGCCAACGCGTTTGTAAGCTAAGTGTGTAAAAAGGAATTCGGTTACAAAAAACAGTCGTGTGGGAAAAAGGCGTGTGTATCAAAATTTGGTGATTGTGATGGCGCGTTTAGAAAATCGGCAGGTAACGCCGACGCGTTCTCGAATTTTCGAGCAAGACAAGATGGCAGAAGCGAACGGAAACAATGACGGGGTGGATCCGAATGTTCTTAATGGGACTTCTGAAAGTGAAGACTTCCACGGGTTTGATAAAAACGGGCAACATCTTTGCTTAGATGAGGATGTGCATAGTGTGGGTGGATCTGAAGATTCTGGAGTGTACCGAGCTCCAGTAGGAGGAACAGTCATGGCAAATGTAGAAAATATTATTGAAGCGATTACGAGGGCGGTGATGGAAGCCATGCGAATTGGAGGTCAGATAGAAAATAATGGGAATCGTCAAGAAGTTGCACAGAGGAATAATGCTAGACCAGCAGCGCCCAAGTACAGTGACATCGGAGATTTTATTCCACCATTTGGCGAAGATGAGGAAGACGATGTCGAAAGATTGATTCGACGAGTTGATGAAATTCAAGCGGCTTACGAAGTTCCAGACAATATTATCAAACTTTAAGCTTCGAGAAGACTGAGGAAGCGTATACTAGACTGGATGTTTTCAATAGATTTTTTCACGACCTTTCGGTTGTTCATAAGCATTTTTTGAAAATGTCCAAATTTGACCTAGATTTATCGAAGTCAAAAATAAAATCGACTTTTTCTTGCATATCGGAACTTTTTTGTTTAATATACTCGTTGCCGAGTCTCTTCAAACTACCTTTTTTCAAATAATATACTCTGATATGGTTCTGAAAATAACTATTATATCCTCCCCCCTCATACATACATATATGGTAAGGACACTTTCGAAGCAGTTAGTAAAGTGAGACAGCAATATCGATTCTCATGTGCTTCATGAGCATCTATCTCACAACTGACTGGTACGAAAAAGTCATTACACTGTATATATATATATATATATATATATATATATATATATGTGTGTGTGTGTGTGTGTGTGTAAAAATAATGTATTCAATACTAACCAATTCATGTTCTGTAAACATTAAATTAGTTTAATGCTTTTGAAGTTTTGAATTTCCTGGGTATTTGGTAATTTACCTTTTTGCCGCTGAATGGCTGAAGTTAGATTTTCTAAAAAAAGTTTAAGGATTTTTCAATGAATTGCAAAAAGTATGCAAGGAATTCATGCCAAGTTCAAGGGCAGTTGAATGGGGTAATCCAAAATACCGGTGGAACCACGAGTTTGTGCAACTGCAGAGAATATGCATTGAAAAAAGAAGGAAACATACTAGAATTGCAAAAAGAAAGCACAATTACCAGAAGTGAAGACATACCTATGGTTAAGTACGTCTAAAGCAAAAAAGTTATGTAAAGGAGTATCAAAGCTTCCAAAAGAGGTAGCTGGGCATCACTGTGTGATGAACTAGACAAGGATGTATGGGGGAAGGGCACCTTTTCCCAACACACCAAGCAGTGAAGTTCAATTGCGGGGGAACGCAGACATTTAACGTCTTCACAGAAGAGGAATTGAAGCTTGCTTTGTGAGAAAGTAAAGAGTAAGAAAGCACCAGGACCGGGGCACATCCCTCCCGAGATATTAAAGCAAATAGCAAAGTGTAAGCCAGACTACATGCTTCAAACATACAACAAACTAGCGAAAGCTTTACAAACACCTAATACTCGTTAGGCCTAAACAGGAACTCGAACGCACTGGAGGTCTAGCGGACAACCAGTACGGTTTGAGAGAAGGACGACAAACTGTGCACGCCATCAGAGAACTTGTGCTTGCCGCAGAGCAAGTGACCGCTTATTCGAAACAATGCAGGCATTTATGTGTGGTGATAACCATTGATGTTAAAAATGCATTTAATAGCGCATCGTTACAAGTAATCCTGGATGAACTGAGGAGGAAAAACAAGGAACAGAGAAATCAACAGTGGTGTCCAGCAGGGTTCAGTGCTACGTCCGACACTCTGGAATGTCCAATACAACTGCCTACTGGAACTAGATCTGCCAGAAGGAGCTAAGCTAATAGGCTTAGCAGACGATGTGGCCATGGTGGTGGTAGCTTCTTGCGAAAAATCACTTATCCAAACTGCCTTTTGACCACTAAGCGGAAGATAGGTCCAGTATGCCTCATGCCAATCATAAGGGGACCAAGAGCTTCCAAGAGGCGAGTCCTCACGAGTGTAGTCCACTTTCAGATACTCTGTGCTATCCCTGTTTGGCTAAGAGCACTGAAGGCAAAAGAACCCCTAAGAAAACTTGAGAGGATCCAAAAAGCTATGGACATAAGGGTCTGCAGCGGGTACCGGACTATCTCAGTGTAGGCTGTAAGAGTCTTGGCCTGAATTCTTCCAATAGAACTGCTAATAAAGGAAAGGCAAGAAATATATGAAGGGCAGTCGCGAGAATTGGCTAAAGAAAACATGATGACCAAATGGTAAGAAAAGTTAGAGTCAAGAAAGCGTGGACGTTGGACGTAGAAGCTGATTCCAATCATCAAATTATGGACCGAACGCACTCATGGAGAGGTAGACTACTTTTTGACTCAGGCGCTCTTGAGACACGGGTGCTTTAAAAAATATCTGTGCAAGCGTAAAAAATCTGAGACGAATAAATGTTTCTACTGTAAGATGGTCAGCGATGTCGAGCTTACACTGTTTTCTTGCGCCAGGTGGCATGAAATCAGACAAATTTTTAACAGAGAAACATACAAACTGTTAACGCCAGAAAGCATGATAAGCAGCCTCCTTGAATCAACTGAAGGATGGACAAAGGCCTACAAGGCTGTTCGACAGATTATTGAAAACAAAGAAAAAGAACATACAAAGCTGAGCCTTCAAACAGCTTAAAGGCAGCACCCGCGGATTCCGATGCGTCGTGTGAGGGAAAAGTGGGAGGGGTTTTATTCGGTAGGAATCCGACACTACCCGAAAAAAAGCTTGGTGTCTTATGTAAGAATTACCCCCCTCCTTCAACTATCTATCTGTCTATCTATCTATCTATCTATCTATCTATCTATCTATCTATCTATCTATCTATCTATCTATCTATCTATCTATCTATCTATCTATCTATCTATCTACCTACCTACCTACCTACCTACCTACCTACCTACCTACCTACCTACCTACCTACCTATCTACCTATCTACCTA
>CAKNYM010048732.1:29516-45701 GCA_932195095.1 Andricus curvator
GGCAATATGGTTCACTTGTTTTTAAATATCAAAGATATGGAAGGATAGGATTATATTGAAGATAATCAATATATTCGATACAAGTCAAAACATACAATACAATTTTTCCAGGATCTGGTGATTTTCCAAGTGCAGATTGGATCAGAAAGCAGTATGTTCCGCTTGTGAAAGATGAGTTTGAAGAGAAACTGAAGGAAACAGTTAAAGATAAAGCTGTGATTATCCACTGCGATGAAACTACTGGTCGAAAAGGTCAAGCAGTTTTTATAACACTTTTTAAAATTTTACCTAATGAGTTTTGCGCTGAATCAAAATTAGTGGTAGCCGGAGTAACGGTGCTGAGTACCTGCAATGCGCAACAATGTTCACAGGCAATTATGAAGGTAATTTATTCTTTCCGTATGTTAGAAAATTATAAAAAATTGTAACACTATTATTATATTATATAATATCTAATAATTTTTGTTTGTTTGCAGACCTTAACGAAATACGACATGCAATATGATCATGTAAAAGGCATAGCGTCGGATAGTGCACCGTATATGACAAGTTGTGTGAACACTTTAAAAGGAATAATAAATTCCGATCTTGTACACATACAATGTTGGTCCCACAAGTTGGACAAGGTCACAAAAATTTGCCCTGATAATTTCATTCGCCTTAATGAATTTGTGTCGAAAGCCAAGAAACTTTTTAAGAACACGAGAAAACGCAAATATAGGTATATGGAATATCTAAAGAAAAAACATTGCGAAAATAAGAAGAAGGATCCTAAATTATTTCCTCTGCCAGTAATGACGAGATGGGGTTCATGGAAGAAGTCTTCAGATTACGTAGATGAATATGGAGACGATATAGCTGAATATGCTAAAACTGTAACTGATGATGTTGAAGCAATGAAATATTTCAAGAAGCTCAGCGGTGATGATATAAATATCATAAAAACCGAAGCTTCGTTCGTAAAAAATCATTGTACTGAAGTAAGTGACTTTCTTCTACTTGTGTAGGGATCTAAGTATGCTATGGCTCACAATCTTTATCCAAAGATTCAAATGCTAAAATATTCTTTTGATTCCATTAAAAGAGCAAAGAAAATCAATGAAATCTTAGCAAAAGAAACTAGTACTTTACTTCAGTCTTTATCTGAGGAGAAAAGAAAAAACGTGGAATATCGCATGAGAAAAGTCGCAAAAATTAGTTCGGAAAAAATTAATGAACTAATTGACAAAGATCCAGCCAAAACTTTCTTTTAAGCTGCAGAAAATCTGTTTCATCCTGTTAAAGTAATGATGAATAATGATGATCGTTCAGTCATTGATGCCAAGAATAATGCGATTTTCTTCAACGATATACCGGACTCCCAATTTTTAACTGTGTACAGCCTATTCAAAGACAGTTTAAAACATTGTCTTGCCAAAGAACCTAAGCCTAAAGAGGATCCTGTTCCTAAAATTCTGATGGGAATGCTAGCAAATCATTCTCATATAGCAATTGATTATAGCAAGTGATTTCTATGTCAGTCTCAAATGTAGACGCTGAGAGAGCCTTCTCTGCGTACGCAGATATTGTTTCTCCAAAACGCTGTAATTTACTTCCTGTAAATGCAGAGACGATGCTAACCATGTATTTTGGAACCGACTTAGACTGATTTTTTTTTAAGTTTTGAGATTAAAAATCTGATAATATAATTCGTGCGATATCAAAGAAAAATGTTATATTTATGAAATATTTTTATATACATAATAATGTATAATTGATACTTTCCAAATATACCACTGATGCCAAAGTTCATATTTTCTTTTCTATTCAAAATTTCTCGCGATTTTACAACGGAATGTAGTCCTTAAATAGCACAAAATTATTTATTATATAAGACAAAATCTATTACTCTATTAGATAATATAATTTATCCATTACACCTTTTTTCTTCATTGCATAATATATCGTATAATTTACTTCTTACCGCTCAATTTTTGCATAATTCCAGCTTTTTCATCGCATAATTTCAACTTTTTCATCGACATAAAATCGTGTCCCTATAGATGGAGTAATGCACTTTCCTCACTTCTGATGTTAAGATTCAGGCCAAGGGTCTCGGCCGCTTGCTCCTAGGCTTTGTAAAGGAACGCTCTTTCGCCAATCATCTCGTGGTTCCTGACCATTTTTAGGAGAGGGTCTCTGCCATTCGCACTGGAGATTGAGAAATCCGCGTCCGCCTTGACGGTGTGAAATGTGTAATTGCGGAACTGACGAATTGATATGCAAGCTTTTATGCATATGCAGGATCTTACGTATGGTGATATAAAGGGCCTTAAGCTCGTTATTCGTCCATTGAACCATATATATATAGAAACGCCCCTTTGCCCACTTCTTCGTGTTTCCTGACCATTCTAAGAAGAGGGTCTTCTTCATTTGCAACTATATGTGCTTTACCCAGAATAATTCTGTTGTGAAGACATTCAAGATTCAGTATTCCGCGACCACCTAGGCGGCGTGAGATGTAAAGTCGCGGAACAGAAGACTTAAGGTGCATGCTCTTGTTCATGTGCAAAACCTTTCGCGTCCCGATATCAAGGGATCTGAGCTCGTCCTTCATCCATGGAACCACTTCAAATGAATAGAGTACTACCGGGACGGCAAGCATGTTCGTTGCAGATACTTTGTTTCTCGCCGACAGTTCGGAAGACCAAATCTGCCGGATGAGACGTTTGTATCTGCATCGGAGAGTATCCTTTATAGATGTCACGTCCTGAATGCGGGTCTGTGGCACGCCCAGGTATGTATAGGTCTCTCCAACGCAAAGGTGTCGTATAGCGCTTCTGTCAACGAGCTCAGGATCTTCGGGGATGCCATTAAGTTTTCCTTTCTTCAAATTAACCTTGGCGCATTTCTCTAAACCGAATTCCGTTCCAATCTCTTGAGTGTACTCTTTGACAATTTTCAGAGCTAGATGTAGTTTCTCTTGATTCCTAGCATAGATCTTAAGATCATCCATGTAAAATACATGAGTGACCTTATGCTTTGGGTTTCCAGGTTTTCCGCAGAGATACCCTTCGGAATGGCGAAGTGCGAGAGATAGTGGCAATAATGTGAGGCAAATATATATATATATATATATATATATATATATACACATATGTAGGGTGTCTCCTCCATTCGGTTTCGATTCCTTTGGAATAGAACTGAAGGGCCTATGACAAAGCAACCGAACGCGTCCTTGGGTTCAGGATAGGGGGTCCCTGTACCAAGGGTTTCTGCTGAAAGGAATAACCCCTAAGCGAAGGCCTAACAACTGTGCCGAAAGCTGAATGGCACCTGGGTAAGGTGTCTTAAACGGTGACTCTGGGATACCGGACGACCTCTAAGAGTATGTAGCCTTATCCTTGCATGCGGGGCTCTACAAGGATGGACGAACCCTTTCCCTAGCTGTTTGTGGGAACTACAAAGACACCACCAAAACACCAAAAAGTTTGAGATGCGGTTCAAAACGATCGAACGCGCAGAGCACCCGACAATGGGCCGGCAAACAATGCCGATCATCCTAGAGTTCGGGGTGCTGAAAATAATTTAGATGGAAACACGACGACGAACCGGCGAAAGGCCCACATTGAGTGGGCGGATCATCTCAGGGATGACGTGCTAGACTGCTACGATGCCAGCATTATCCCTATTCGCGGAGGCTTTATGGCGTGTATGCACGCTCTTTGGTGCCAGAAACACTCAGAGCTTCAGCACGTTTCGCATCAGTCTTTGCGAAATCAAGCCGACAACCTCCGGAAAAATGGATATGTACGCGGAGCGCTTCCCCAACCGCTGCTAGATCAAGCTGCAGACGAAGATGAGGAAGCGACATTAAGACCAACCGCAGAAAGCAGGTACCTTCTGAGAGATGATCGCAATTTCAGTACAAGGAGGAACATTAACATGCAAGTCCCTCCTAAGCTCCAAGATCTGGCTGAAATGGATGCCTCCCTTCGTAGAGATATCTCGCAAGAGTCCGACCTCTGGACCATCAATTGCTCTGTTTATGGTGCTGCGAGAGTTTTGACTGGTTCAAATCTAAGGCTAAAAGCGACGATGGATCAAAATACCAAAAGACGCTTGCATCAACTGAACAAGAAGATTGGATGAGCCAGACAATGCGTCCTGTGTTAAATGTGTGAATGACTACATAACATCTGGCAGACCGTTCACGGAAAAGGTTGGAAAGTTCGGGCAAGAACTAAGGATCTTGAATCACGCACTAAACAAGTCAATGCTGCTGACAATCGAGCAGCTTATTGTTGCCAAAATACGGCTGTTATCTGACGCAAGGAGGAGAATACAGAAGAAGGAGAGATGGATCGGGGAGAATCAACAGTTTATCGTTGACCCACCGCGCCTCTTCAGCGATCTCCCTGTTTGTGTAAAAAATCCACCTAAGTCCAAGGAGGTAGAGACTTTTTGGAGAGAGGTGTACAAGATCCGGAAAACACTAGAGTTGAAAGAAGATACTGACAATATCATCCGCTTCAAGAAGTTTTGAGACAACCTCATAAAATCTGAGGAGGAATGTCCACCAATCACTGGCGAAGAAGTGAAAAAAGCACTTAGAGACGCCCATTCCACAGTTGGAGACGCCCATTCCACAGTGGCTGGTGTTAGGACGCACTATACTCCTGCCGAAAAAAGGCAAGTTGTCCCACCCAGAGAATTACAGGCCAATAACTTATTTTGAACACACTGTATAAGATCTTTACAACTGTCCTAAACAACAGCATTGTTCGACGAATTGAGCCTTTATGGCGAGAGATGTACGAACAACGTGGCTCGAAAAAAGGTGTAGCAGGCTGTCGAGAGAAGCTGCTAATTGACAGATATGTCTGTAAAGACGCTGCAGCCCATCAGCGCGTCCTGTCAATGGCCTGGACTGACTACCGGAAAGCTTTCGATTCAACCTCTCATAAACTTATCATCTGTCTGTTGGAAAGCTTGAAGGTACATCCACACCTAGTGAGATGCATAGAGAGATTGATGCCTATTTGGAAAACTAGATTTACTATCTCATCTAGAAATTATCGTGTGACAACGAACAACGTCACCGTCTAGAGAGGTGTCTTTCAAGGTGATACCATGAGCCCTTTGCATTTTTGCATCACACTTCTGCCTCTATCTCTCGCACTACGAAATTCTCCTGGATATCTCTGTGGCGACACTAATCAGCGCGAGCATAAGGTCGGGCCTGTATTCTATATGGATGACCTGAAGATCTATGCCTCTGGTAAAAGCAAACTTCAAACTGCTATAAATATCGTCAAGAAATTAATCTGAAGAAAGGAAAGATTACTGGCGTTCACAAGGACCCTGAGCTTGTTGATATAAGTGTTATTAGACATCTTAAAACTGGAGAGACCTATACATACCTGGGCGTGCCTCAAAGCCGCATTCTGCACGTAGCATCAGTGAAGGAGTCTCTCCGAAGCAGATACAAGCATCTTCTTCGACAGATTTGGTCTTCCAATCTGTCGGCGTTGAACAAGGTATCTGCGACTAATATGCTTGCCGTCCCGGTTCTACTCTACTCGTTTGGGGTGGTTCAATGGACGAAGAACGACCTTAAGGCCATTGATGTGACCACACGTAAGAGCATGCATATGCATAAAAGCTTGCATATCAATTCGTCAGTTCCGCGATTATAAATTTCACGCCGTCAAGGCGGACGCGGACTTTTGAATCTCCAGTGTCCTCATAACCGAATTTTTCTAAGTACAGCTTACATCGTTGCGAATGGCAGAGATCCACTCCTAAAGATGGTCAGGAACAACGAAATAATTGGCTAAGGAGGGTTCCTTTACAAAGCCGCGGAGCAAGCGGCCGAGACCCATGGCCTGAATTTTAACATCAGAAGTGAGGTAAGTGCATTACTCCATCTAGATGCTTTACTTCTAAAAGCCGAAGTAAAGAAAGCATAGGTTGGAAAATTTCACCAACACCTACTCGACAAGAAAGTGCACGGAAACTTTCACAGAAATGTAGAAAGACAGTCCTTTTCGAAGGAGCAAACTTTTGCTTTCCTCAAATCATCAGGGCTTAATTCAGGTACAGAGGGTTTTATTTTCGCATGCCAGGACGGTGTCATTCCCACCTTAGCATACCGTGAGCGCATTTTATGTCAAGAAGTTCCCAGTGATAGGTGCAGAGCGTGTCATGCACACGCTGAGTACCTAGAACAAATACTAACAGGGTGTCCGACCCACGCAGGAACGACGTATATCTATAGACATAATGCTGCCCTAAGACTGATTTATTACCATCTTTGTCGCTCTTACGATGTTGGTCGCAACCGTGCCCTGCCGAACGCTCCAAGGGAGATAGAGTCAATTGTCCGAAACGAGAAGTGCCAAATTTTCTGCAACTACGATTTTCGGGCAGCAGTCTCCGTTGCGCACTCGAGGCCTGACATTGTTCTCCAAGACTTTGAGAAACGAACTATATTCGTGATCGTATTCTCGGCTCCGTCCGAATACAATGAAGCAGTTCAGAATATTTGAAAATTTAAAAGTAATAATATCCTTTCAAAATGGGAGAACAATATTATTATTACGCTACTGAATGACCTCTTAGAAATTCCTAAAAGAAAGGGTGATACATATAGATCTTAAGAATGTAGATTACGTGAAACGAGTGCGAATTGAAGAAAGCTTGATGATTGCGTGCGCATTCACCAATGAAAAAGAGGGGATGAACGGGTCTAATGAATGGAGAGACCCACTAGATACGAGGACAGATCGAAGAAGAGCACTCTGCGCTCGATACCGTTAGCGACAAGTGCTTCTGTCAGGACGTACTCCTTGAACCGAAAACCCAATACGAAACTCGTGAAGCTAACTCGGAAACTGATGTTTTAGGTATTGCCCAGGAGGATCCTAGTGTTTCCAATATTCATAAATTTATGATTTAACCTTGGATAATTTTAAATAATAGCATTTAATATGTGGGCCGTAAGGAGTTTGATTTTTTCTTAACCCGTTAACTATGGGAACATAACGATCAACCCCTTTGAGCGCTAACAGAATTCAAATTTTATAATATCGTTTCGGTGAAAACTAGGTAATTGAACACCAATTAATTTTTGAAAACTTTGAGAAAATGACTTTTCTTTAACCTGTATAAATATGGGGACTAAAAAGTCTTTTCCCTGTGTCTCAAAAAATTAATAATAACACAACTATCAACTCGTTAAAAGAATACATAAAGTGAAATCTGGAATTGTAAGGATTGGTAATCAATTGAATTTTTAACTCATTCAGACATGGGGACTCATTCAATGATTTTCCTGACATTAGGAACCTAAATATTTCACACTTTATAACTCGCGAATTAAAATCAGAAAGAAAAAGAACACTAAAACAATCCTGGACATTCTCAACGCTACAGAAAATTAAACTCACTAAGGTTTGCGAAAATGAATATTGAGAATCCAAAACGGTTGATAAAACGTTAAATCAAATCAGAGAAAATTTTCAGGAATCCCTTTCGCTTTTGTGATCCCACATCCTTTTTTTTCACAAAGTCAATTTACTTAGATTTGAAATCTTAATCGTGGTTGCTAATAAAATATTTTATTTCAGATTTAATGCTCTATCAGGATTGGTGCCGATGTATATATTCGGGACCAATTTCCTGAAATGAGAAAATTAAATCGGTCGAAAAATCAACGGCTATAGACATGTCTCTATAACTAAGATTTAGCGATACAGTTAAATTTAGAATCAACTTAGCCAAAGTATATAAAAAAAATCAATACTTGTTAAAGATTAAGGATCTAAAAGTAAAGTAATGCTACTACTGGTACCCCTGGTGGGACACAAAAGTTGTTAAAAGAAAGGAGATTCGTGAAATTTTTATGGATCCTATGCTTGGTATTTCGAGCAATAGCATAATTGGAAACAGGTGCCTCGCGTCACTCGAACCTCGCGCCGTCCGTTGACGCCTGCGACTCGCGTACATAATAACTCGACCGCAGTAAGGTCGTAAAATCATAATAGACAGATATAAAGTTAATTGATTTCATTGTGACTTGAACAGAAGTCATTAACCTTCCTCAATAGATTAGTAAATCGAATGAATCGAGAGTCAAATTTATAATACAAATGAGACAAATTTAGAATTGGCAAATTTAGGCCTCCACTTAAATGAAAAGAAAGCTATCTATCTCAAAGCTATTATTCAAATTAACGTGAAGGTTTTGAAATAAATTAATACTTTGCTTCAGAGATAATTGAATAAAATTCTTTTTAGTAATCCGGTAGTTAAGATTTTCTTGCAAAAATGTCAGACAAGTAAAATGGTGAGGAAAATCCTCAAAAAAGGGAAAGTAGGAAAATTAAACTTTCAAAATCTACTTTGGAAGATAGCGAAAATATATCGCCAAATCAATCAACCGATGAATCTAATCTCGAAGATTCACAAATTAATAGTGAGCATGGTTCGAACCAAGATCGAACCGAAAATCCTTGTGGATCGAACCACAATCCTAGTAATAATCCGACTGATCCGTTGTTAGATTTAAATGGCGAGAACGCAAATAAAACAAATTATAGAAAAGTGGGAATCATCGCACAATATAGGGATTTGAATTCCAATGACGAGGAGGTAGAGAATATTCTAGATAGAATAAGTAAATTGAGAGAAGACGTTTTTAAGACATTTAATACCAATAATGAAATTCTTGCATCAATGCAAAAAAATTATGCGAAAGGTCATAAAGCACTTACGGAATTAGACAATAGGGTAGATTCTTTCGCGATAACGCTAACAAAAAAAAAATAGATAACCGTGTAGATGACCAGAGAGAAAGGTGCGAAGCACATGGAAAATATTTAGAGGAAAATATTATCCACGTAGAAAAAAAAGTCGATGTATTAAAAAAAGCAACGGAAGTAATACATGTGGATCAATCGGATTTCTTAGTAGCTAATATGCAAAACAGAAAACGTCTAGAGGACTTAGAAGAACAACAGTTCACTCTGGAAAAGCGTATAGATCGAAATGTAGGATCGACAAACATAAAAACGCCGTGGCTAAAAAATGATCCTATTCCAAAATTCTCTGGGACAGATCGCGAGCGTCCTATGATTATTTTAAATGATTTTGAACAATACGCTAGAGCCATGGACGTTAGAGCATACGATTTTCATTATGTTATAAAATCATGTTTAAAAGGTATGGCAAGCGAGTGGTGGAATATGGTACGTGAGCATATGAGCGATGATCTAATATCATTTAAAGCAAAATTTATAAAAAGGTTTTGGAACGATGATATTAGATTTAAAACCGGGAAGGACCTGCAATATGGTTATTATAATCAGACAAAGCTTACGAGAACCGAATATGCGATGAAAATGATCAATAATGCTAGGGACTTAATTCCACAACCCGGTGAATGTGAAATAATAAGAAGTCTATCGAGACACTTTACAGAGGAGGTCAGGGCCGCATTTATCATTCGAAATATAAAAACATGCGAAGAGTTTATAGAGTTTCTGGAAGCATTCGACCAAGCCGGGCCACTTAATTACAAGGAACAATATTCACCACGTAATAGCTCGGTCTATGATGAAAATAATTATGAAAAAAATTATAATAATCGTCGGGATGGTAGATATAATTTTAGAGAAAATGATCGATATCATAATCAAGGTAACTCACGCGGTTACCAAAATAATTACGAGAGCGAAAATCGAAGAGGTAATTTTGAAAATAAATCACCGCGCGACTACTATAGGCGAAACAATCGATATTGTCAAAATCAATCGGATAACAATTATGGGCGCGGTTACGATGGTCAAAATTGACGAGGGAATCGATATCAAGGCTATCACAATCGAGGTAATTATGATGGACGAAATCAAGGTTTTGAGAATAAACAAAACCTAGATTATTTTGATGATAGAGGTCGCGGTTACCAGAGTCACGGATACGAAAATCGTCAAAGTAGAAGAATAGATGATCGAAAATCAGGTTATGATGCATTAGCTGATCGGTCTCGTAATTATGAGCAAAATCGAAGTCAATGGTCTAATGGTCCCAATTCCTCGAACTCGCCAGCGCAAAATAATAACTCAAGACCTTCCAATGGTAGGGTAGAGAGTGGTATTTATAATCGCGAAAGTAATAATTCAGGAAACCGGATTGTTCTTCATAACCGGATTGTTCTAAGTACAGCTTACATCGTTGCGAATGGCAGAGATCCTCTCCTAAAGATGGCCAGGAACCACGAGTTGATTGGCGAAGGAGCGTTCCTTTAAAAAGCGGCGGAGCAAGCGGCCGAGACCCTTAGCCTGAATTTTAACATCAGAAGTGAGGAAAGTGCATTACTTCATCTAGATGCTTCACTTCTAAAAACCAAAGTGAAGAAAGCAGAGGTTGAAAATTTTCACCAAAATACACGGAAACTTTCCCAGAAATGTAGAAAAACAGTCCTTGTCGAAGGAACAAACTTTTGCTTTCCTCAAATCATCAGGGCTTAATTCAGGTACAGAGGGTTTTATTTTCGCATGCCAGGACGGTGCAATTTCCACCTTAACATACCGTAACCGCATTTTATGTTAAGAAGTTCCCAGTGATAGTTGCAGAGCGTGTCATGCACACGCTGAGTACCTAGAACACATACTATCAGGGTGTCCGACCCACGCAGGAACGACGTATATCGATAGACATAATGCGGCCCTAAGAGTGCTTTATTACCATCTTTGTCGCTCTTACGGTGTTGGCCGCGACCCTGCCCTGCCGAACGCTCCAAGGGAGATAGAGTCGATTGTCCGAAACGAGAAGTGCCAAATTTTCTGGAACTACGATTTTCGGGCAGCAGTCTCCGTTGCGCACTCGAGGCATGACATTGTTCTCCAAGACTTCGAGAAACTAACTATATTCGTGATCGAATTCTCGGCTTTCTCCGAATACAACATCACTGCAAAGGAGAAAGAAAAAGAGGAGAGGTATCAAGACCCTAAAAGAGAGCTACAACGACTGTACCCAAAATATTCGGTACAAGTAATTGTCCTTGTGATAGGTGCTCTCGGAGGTGCGAAACTATCACTGGTTCGTAACCTTAAAGCCATACCCGCGTGCCAAAAATATGCCAAAGCACTTGCGAGATGGATGCAGAAAGCTGTCATCCTTGGGTCGCTTCGTGTCCTCAAGACACACGAGGGTTTCGCCGGCCTTTCGTTGTGATTTCGTCGTTGCCTATGACCACCCATCTCACGGTTGTGAGACGTGGCCATAGGTGTGATTTACCGCGGTGCTACTGGGGGCTATTGACATTTCTTGGATGGCAGTTGCTCTTAGTGGGACCCTGCGGTGGTTGTTTAACTTTTTTTTTTAATTATATATAGTTAAAAGTTTGTTATAAGGACAACCGCGGGATTTTACCGGGAACGGGTGCCCTTCTACAAAATTGCACCCGTTCCCGGCGAAATCGCGGTCACGTTTCAGCTGTAACGTTTCAGCTCATATCATAAAAAAAGGTTAAACAACCAACGCAGGCACCCATTCAGAGCAACTGCCATCTACAAAAATGACACTGACTTTCAGTAGACACGAAGCGACTTAAGGATGGCAGCCCTCTGCATCCATATCGCAAGTGCCTTGGCATGTTTTTGGCACGCAGGTATGGATTTGAGGTTACGAATCAATGACAACTTCTCACCTTCGAGGGCATTGATGACAAGGACTCATTTTCCTTCTACTTGGCTGTGATGAGGTAGTCGGCCGGAGCCGAGAATTAGATCACGAACATAGTTCGTTTCTGGAAGTACTGGATTTTTGGCCGCCTGCTCCGCGGATTTATAAAGGAAAGCTCCTTTGCCAATCACCTATTGATTTCTGACCATTTTAGTAGAGGATTTCTTCCTTTTGCGATGATGTGAGCTATACATACGATAATTCGGGTTTAAAAACATTGGACATTTATGAGTCCACGCCCGCCTTGACGGCGTAGAATGTACAATCGCGAAGCGGACGAATGGATATGCAAGCTTTTCTGCATATGCATGACCTTACGTGTGGCAATGTTGAGATTCGTGATCTCGTGCTTCGCCCATGGAACCATTCCAAGCGATTGGAGTAGAACCGGAATGGGAAAGATGTTAGTCGCAGAAATGTTGTTCAACGCCGATAGATTGAAAGACCAAATCTGTCAAAGGGGACGCTTCTAACTATTTCGGAGAGCCTCCTTCGCTGATGATATATCCTGAATGCGGCTCTCACGTACGCCTAGGTATGGATAGGTCTACTCAGCGTCAAGGTGGCCAATAAAACTCATATCCACGAAGTCAGGGTCCTCGTTTGTGTACCTCTCCACGATACTCAAAGCACTCTGAAGCTTTCTTGCACCAGAAATATATGTATAACTCCAGGTCATCCATATTAAATACATGAGTATTGCTTTTTGCAATACTCATTTTGCTTGTGATGATTAGTCTTACCGCAGAGGTAGCCATGAGAATTGCGTAGTGCGAGAGATAGTGGCAGTAGTTTGATGCAAAAGAGGAGAAGGCTCATGGTGTCACCCTGAATGACGTTCCTCTGGAAGGTGACGTTGTTCGTTTGACACGATAATTTCCAGATAAGATAGTGAATCTAGTTTTCCGAAGGGGCATCAATCTCTCCATGCATCTCACAATGTGTGGAATGGGCGTCTCCCACTTTAAGTATCAGGACTGATGTTGGTGTGTAGAGGTTAACATCTTCCACCAGAAGTTCTTGATACCATCTGGTCCTGCAGCGGAAAAGTTCTTTGTGCCCCTGAGTGATTTCTTCAACTCTTCGGCAGTGATTGATGGACGTGCCTCCTCAGGTGTTATAAGGTTGACGCAAAGGTACTTAAAGCGGATGATATTCTCAATGTGTTTCTTTCATTGTAGTTTGACCTCGTAAACCTCTCTCTAAAAAGTCTCGACCTCGCCCATCTTGGGCGGATTCTTGACAGAATCAGGGAGATCGCTGAAGAGGCGCGATGGGTTAGCGAGAAACTGTTGATTCCGTGCACACGAGTTTCCTCCCGGGGTCAGAATGCCATCGGTTGCTCCTCCATTCCTTCGCTCCCCTTCAACCCCCACCCTGAGATATCTTTGCGGCTAAGAGAATTGCGTTCTACAGGCAAATCAAGCCGCCCTATGCCTCCCTACTCTTTGACACTACCGGCAGAAATCTGTGCAGTACATAATAGTTTTCCTTCATTTTCAAATAATTTACGTGAGACTTGACGAGCGAAATCGTATCTGCTTATTTCTCTGCTTTTTAACAGGAGCATATTCTTTGACAAAAAATCTTCTTTCTCTAAAGTTTCTCTCCGTCTTTATCCAGAGCTTCTCATTCTTATATAAAATTTGGATTGAACATCTTTTAACGTTGTAACAGACACTTACAGCACCAATACTAAGCTCCAAGAAGGCTAAGTACTTACTACCGAAATTTTTGTCATGATTCCATGATCTTGTGACCCCGTCCCCTTTACTCCACAACAACCAAGAGCTAGGTGAGGAGAGGAGATAGAACGCAACTGTGCCCTCCGCCCGAATTCCACAGCTTCAATGAATCTTCTTGTTTAGTTGAAGCAGGCGTCCCTTTGTCCCATTTCAGCCAGATTTTGGGGCTTAGGAGGAACCTGGATGTTAATGTTCCTCCTTATCCTGAAATCACTATCATCTCTCAGGGGGTGCCAGCTTTCCGCGATTGGTCTTATGGTTGCTTCCTCCTCTTCTTCTGCGGCTGATTCACATAGTTTAACCTTCTTTTTCTTTTCTCTTTTTCCCCTAGTATTAATTTTCGCAAAATCTACATTTTCACCTATTGTTCATCTTACTGATGAAACTTCAGAACAAAATAAAAATATATTTAAAAAAATGAAACACTGCTTCACTATATTAAAAATTTGCTGAATTTCCAATATTGATTCCTGGGTCTTGGAAACTTTTTCGCTAGTGCATTTTTGTCACTGGAAAGTTTTTTAGTATCCAAAAAAATTCTTCTATTCTTAAATTAAATAGGGAGTACCTTCGAAGGTACCTTTACTTTCAAAGAATCTTCAAGTACCTTCTCAAGGTAGGTAAAAAAATTGAAACTCAAGAAAATTTAAAAACTCTGCTAACAAGAATCTTTTTTAACTATTATTGTGAGCGCGGGTAACCAAGCTGTATGTCGATCGGTTTCAAATAAATTATACTTTCTTAGGATCCCAATACGCTACTTTGGCACGTTATAGCGATTTGAAATTCCAGAGGTTATTAATTTTAGTTTCGGTTCATAATTTTGATAAAGAAAGCTCATTACATGAGTATTAATTTTCTAGAGCAGTAATATGCGCTTTTTTGCTTTTTTTTGAGAAAATTTACTTTGTAATATTCACCATAAACCAATCACCGGGGGGCCCCCCCCCCCCCCGGACTTTGGAAGGGTTAGAGGTGTAAAATTAATAATTTTTGTGTCTAATTACAGGGGTGTCTTCCCGCAATTTTGCCAATTTTTTCTGGACTTTAAATTTTTCAGAATGAGTGATGGCACAATTTGACTAGCCGCGTAGGTGACTTGCTATATTTTCCCCAATTTTTTGTGGACCTTATCGTTTTCGAAATGAGAGTTTATTCTGCCAATAATATTTTTTCAATGCCTTTTTTAACGGAAAACGTGTCTTTTTTCTAACTTTGCCAGTACACGGTAACCCGAGTACTCGGGCGAGTACCCGAGGGCAAGAGTATTACTCGGGTTCCCGGGTTATAACCTAAATATCGGGTACACGGTTACCCGGGTAGGCGGGTAATTCCCGGGTGCCCGGGTAAGTTTAGGGTATCAAGAATATAGTGAAACAAAAGGTTCAATTAAAAAGATGTTAGTTAAGCGATGTTGTTTGTCTGAGTAATAAGTTGTAGATTAAAAGGTAATAAGTTATTAACTGACATACTTCAGACCAAAGAAAGAATCCATAAGATGTTGAAGATCCTTTATTCCTTATTTTCGTCGACGTTTCGAAAACGAATAGTTTTCCTCATCAGGAGAAGAGCGTCATTAAAAAGTTGTAATTCATAATTCGAGGTCAAGTATTAATACCATTGTATGTAGAAATTAAATAAAATACATAATTTTATATTTCTCCTTTTCTCATTATTCTGTGAATAAAAAATATAAGAAATTTAATTTGAGTATGCAATTAAAATTTATACCATTTTAAATGTAACGGAAATTAAGTAAGGTTAGGTTGAGAAAAATATTAATTTATATTTACCAAATTGTGATTTCTATTATCTTAAATAAATAATAGATAAAAACTTCATCTTAAATGCCCTGTTAATTGCTATTAGAATTTTCTACTTGAAGGATCATTGCTTAAAATTGATAAAAACATTTTGTGAATGAGAGACAAATCTTTGGTTTTGCTCCATTTTTCACGTACTAAACGAGAAAAAGAGAAAGAGATACATAAATGAAAAGGAAAAATTACAATGACGTATCATCAAACTGTATAACTTGGGATCTAAGATTTATAACTAAAAAAGAAATAAAAATTAAAAATTATTAACAATCAATTAAAAAATCTTGTCACAATAAAACTGTTCATAAATAATTGTATATAAGTTAAGATACAATAATACATTTTTTTTTTAAATTTACACTTTTTTCGAAAAAGATAAAGTTCACCAATTTGAAACATTAAAAGATTAACAGTTAACATTTCTAAATTAACAATTGTTATAAATGAAGAAATTTAGTTAAATTAAAAGTTAATTAAGATATATAAGAATTTTTAAATTACAAATTTTATTAGATGAAATCTTTTATATTTAATTAGTTAAATTAACAATTTTCATTTATTTTTATTATTATTTTTTTTTTAATTAAAGAATCTAAAATTATGTTATACAATGTACTATAATTATTAAGGTCAAAAATTAGATTTAAACAATTATTGTTTATTGTTTAATTACTGTTTTTTTAATAAAGAAGATTTCTTCTATTAGTCTTTTAAATTTGTTAGGTTCATGGTGTAAGACTGTAACATTTTCCCAATCAATTAAATGTCCAGTTTCAACCTTGTGTTTAGCAATAACTTTATGATTCTTAGGGTTTTATGCAAAACCGGACGGTTTTCGTACCTTTCTGTGCGCGTTTGTGGGACGCGAAGTTCTCGTTTGTCGGAGGGGGTAT
>CAKNYM010048732.1:46101-61786 GCA_932195095.1 Andricus curvator
TAGTGTTAGTATGCGAGAGGGTATTGAGTGTGAAGTTTTAATGGGGGGGTGCCCCCCGAACCCCCCACGGGGCTCCGCCTCGGACCCCGTCACCCCCATTAAAACTTCACACTCAATACCCTCTCGCATACTAAAACTATATCGGTTTTGCATAAAATATCGTGTGTCACTCCGCAGCAAACCTTTGACGACCTCGCCCGCTGTTTGTAGTACTCGGCTATGCGCGCGCCTTTTCCGCGCGCATGTACGCCTCGTACAGCAAACATCGGCCTCGGATGTCAAAGGCGCGGTTTGCTGAGTCGTAACACAATATACTATTGTCTAAAATTATCATAGTGTTCGTTTATTCTAGTAGAAAGTAATCTACCAGTTTGGCCAACATAACATTTATCACAAATCAAACATTGAATTTTGTTTACTACATCAGTAAGCTGATAAATTTCTAGAGAATTTTTACCTAATTTTATAATTTTGTCAAGTTTTGAGTCAATCCTAAAAGTTGTTGTAATATTGAAATCATTGCAAATTCTTTTAATTTCGAAGGACAACTATTCATGAAAGGATATAGAAACTGAAGGTTTAAATATAACATTTCTAACAATGTTTATATCTGTTTGTTTAGATAGAGAATCTTTAATTGTTTTGATTTTGGTATTAATATGTGTTTGAATAAAGTCTATTGGATAATTATTTAAATAAAGAGTTTTTTTGTAAATTCAATGTTTGATTCATGAAAGGATTCATGTGATAATTTAGAAGATGTATCAATAAGATTTTTAACAATAGCAATTTTATGTTGAATTGGATGGTTAGAAAAAAATTTAAATATCTTCCAGAATAAGTATCTTTTCGATACCAATCTGTAATAATATTACCTGAATCCGTTTTTATCACTTTAACATTTAAAAAAGGAATAGCATTATTAATTTCAATTTCATGTGTAAAAAGTCTTGGATGATACGAATTAAACTGATTTAAAAAATAAAGTAGTTTCTTTTTTTGATAAAATAATAAAGGTATCGTCAACGTACCTGAAATATCTATGTATAGAAAAATCTAAATTTTTAATAACATTGGATTCTAAATCTTGCATAACTAAATCGGCTAAAGTAGTTGAAATAGGAGAACCCATATTTCACCTACTTTAGCAGATTTAGTTATGCAACATTTAGAATCCAATGTATACCATTAAGCCATTTCCCTTTCAGGGTAGGCGTGACACTACCCGATTCGGGTAGTGTTTCTAGGTGGATAGTTTTCTTGTAGTTATAAATAACTACAAATTTGGGCTCACCATACCCATAATATGCCAACAGCACACAGTATTATCGAATGGTCACCCATCCAAGTACTAACCGCGCCCAACGCTGCTTAACTTCAGTGATCTGACGAGAACTGGTTTTTTCAGCGTGGCATGGCCGTTGGCAGTTTATTAAATTTAGATTTTTCTATACATACATATTTCAGGTACGTTGACGATACCTTTATTATTTTACTAAAAATATAAACTTCTTTATGGTTTAAATCAGTTTAATTCGTATCATCCAAGACTTAAATTTACACATGAAATTGAAATTAATAATTCCTTTTAACAATAATAATAATAATTTCCTTTTTTGAATCTAAGAACTTTTTTTGTAAATGAAATATCGGGCTGAAACTTTGGAAAATGTATGAGAAGACAATAAACTTCTTTTACGTACTTTATTTGAGGAGGAATTTCGCAAAAAATTATTTTCGAAGAAATTTAATCTGGGTGCATTTTTTGATCCTTAGAACTTTTTTTATAAGTGAAATATCGGCTTCAAACTTTGAGAAATGCAAGGACCGACCATAAAGTAGGTTTATGTACATCATTTGAGTATAAAAGATGCAAAAAGAAAAATTCCAACTGAATGTCAACTCCGGTCGCCAGTTCGGTCTTAACGAGGCCAATAACGATTTCAATAATTACATAATTCAACGTTGAAACAACATATTTCACTCAAATATTATGCTGGACACAACTTCAAAACAATATTATTGTAAGAAAACCGTATCATCTATCTTTGACAGCCTGGACCCCACATTTCGGATGTAGACGAGCCAGCTGAATTTTTCTTTTTGCATCTTTTATACTCAAATGATGTACATAAACGTACTTTACTGTCGGCTCTTGCATTTCTCAAAGTTTGAAGGCGATATTTCACTTGTAAAAAAAGTTCTTAGGTTCAAAAAATGCACCCAGTTTTAATTTCTTCGAAAATAATTTTTTGCGAAATTCTTCCTCGAATAAAGTACGTAAACGTACACTGTAAAAAAAGTTGGTGTAATTTTACATCGTACCACGATGGAAATTATTTGACCTACGTGCGACGATGTAAATTTACACACTTTTGTAAAAAAAATGCAGGACGTAAATTGTCAGGACCACATTTCAATTTTGAGGTTATGTTCGTGAGGTTATAAATTTTCAAACACTGTATCAGGATAAATAAGGCGCATATTACTTTTCTCAGGTATCGTTTTGAATAAAAAAAAACATATTTTTTTTATTCACATAGAACCCATCACTATTAGAGCAATATTAGAGGCTCTGAGACGTAATTTTATGATAAAGTCCAAAGCGCCATGTCTTTCTGTCAGTTTGTCGATGGGTTGTCGATTTATGTCCTGTTTGTAATTTCTCAGGATGCCAAGACGTAACAATACTACCCGTGTGTGAAATTATGCTAGATACTGCAACTTTACCAAAAAAAGTGTTAATTTATAAGCATATTTAAATTTATTCACTGAAGTAAATTGACTACGTGCCACGCTGATCAAATAATTTCCATCGTCAGACATAGTAAATTTACATCGGACAGTTATTTCATACTGTTCCATGGGGTGAAGTTGGAGTAGATCGTGAATTTCGGAGCGACATTGGTATATTTACCAGGTTATAAATTGTAATTTAAAATACACTGCTCGTGAAATTACCATCTAATTGTAAATATCACAAAAGATTTTTTTACAGTGTAGTGTATAATCTTCTCATACATTTTCTAAAGTTTCAGCCCGATATTTTATTTACAATAAAAGTTCTTAGATTCAAAAAAAATTCAGAAAATTGAAAAAGTGAGGTCGGTAATGTAGGTATTTATGTCTGTCACATGCCCTTAAAGTAAAAAATTCCAATGGCAATTAACATTGCATTTAAGATGACGTTTTTATCTATCATTTATTTAAGATAATAGAAATCTCAATTTGGTAAATATATATTAGTATTTTTCTCAACGTAACCTTACTTAATTTCCATTACATTTAAAATGGTATAAATTTTAATTACATATTCAAATTAAATTTCTTATATTTTGTATTCACAGAATAATGAGAAAAGGAGAAATATAAAATTATGTATCTTATTTAATTTCCACATACAATGGTATTAATACTTGACTTCGAATTATGAATTACAACTTTTTAATGACGCTCTTGTCCTGATGAGGAAAACTATTCGTTTTCGAAACGTCGACGAAAATAAGGAATAAAGGATCTTCAACATCTTATGGATTCTTTCTTTGGTCTGAAGTATGTCAGTTAATAACTTATTACCTTTTAATTTGAAACAAAAGGTAGCGTGATCACAAATGGAGCCGGCGCGTAATAGGATGCAATGTGTGCGGGGCACACATTCGGCCAAGATTGGCTCTTGTTAGGGGCGGCCAAACTGCACTGACTATAAACGGCACCAACAAGGGTTTGGTCGTTAACAGGCGACTAATCTTTTAACGCAATAAAGTTTCTAAGTCGGCCTTTGCTCGTGCCTTTGTCTTCTGGGATTTTCCCCTCGATTTACCCTGAATTTTTGTCTGGAACCCATTTCTTTTCAGTAATAAATTATTTCTAGGTTCAGGAATATTTGAATGTAGACTTTATGATGGCCATTATATATATACAAATCCTTGAGGCCCTTTAAAAATCTATCCATAATCTTTCCGCAAGAAGTATTTCTTGGACAAATAATTGCTGGAAATTTACGAAATCCAAAGTAGAACTAGATGGAATAACTTTTCTTTTAATTGTTTTACTCAAAAAATCTTTGAATACCAAAATATGTATAATTGTACATGCACGCTTCGACACACTCTGAAAAATGTTTGATTAAATTAATCAAAGTTTTGTTAAATTAAATAAATAAATGCATTGCTATACAGTTAACTAAAGTTTGGAGACATTTTTTCACCGCCCTTGCTAGATAGATAAACGTTTATTTTTTAGCCTGCTGGCCTTAAAAAAATTGACTTGCTTACACTTCCATTTTTTACAGAATTTTCTTAAAACTAACATCCGTCCACACCTTATCTCTAACGCCGCTCGCTCTTATCGTATTGCCTTCCTCGCTTCGCAAGCATGTCCCTACTTTCTTGCTTTGCCTCGCATTACCAAACTCTGCCTCCGCGACTAATCCTTAATACTTATCTACTATTTACAATATTTACATTTACTTATATTTACTTCCTCCTCTATTTACAATCTTTCCTTCTCCATTCTTCTTCCTCCTTCCTTCTCTTCTTCTCCATCTTACCCAAGACTCCCTTCACCCATGCTACTGCCCTTTTGTCCCCCCTTTCATGCATGAGTACCTCCATGCTTATCCCACTCCTTTCCACCTCTACGCACTCCTCCAACCAATGCTCCACTCTTGCCTCCCCCTTCCCACATAGTTCACACATCCTCTTTTCCCTAGCGAGCCAGAACCTATTATAACCCTCCATGCACCCATCTCATCCTCGCTATAAGCTCCTGACTTCCTTTCTCTCCTTTCTCACACAAATAATGCGCTCCCGCCCTTGGCATAATCCACACATAGTTCCCATTAAACCTTTTCTCTCTTATTCTCTCTTCCCCTGCTGTCTTCTCTCTCTCCATGCTGTTTTTCTTAACCAAGTCATATAACTTCCTTCCTTCCTCATGCATCCTTCTCAACTTCATCCATCTGCAGTCCATTCGTTCTGAAATACCTTTCTCTTTCAACCTCCATCTTCCCACCCCCTCTCCTGTTCTCCTTCTCCCACCAACACTCCCTAACCAGCTTACTTCCCCCCTCTTCCAAAAATTTCTCCTCATACTTACACGCCCGACTCCCAGCTAGAATCCCTACACTCGTTCTCCTCGTCTCCCTCCTGACAATATAACTAGGCGTGTTCTTTGCCAGCCCCAGTTTCCACTTTACATACCTCTCTTGTGTCCTATTTACCTCTTCGCTTTCCTTCCACCCCCACACCTCTACTCCGTACAATAGGACACTCATCACTAGTGAGTCAAACAATTTCATTCTCCTTCCAAAATCATCTGCGAATAACTTCTTTCCCAACCCCCACACCTGCCTCATCACCACATTTGCCCTCCTCACTCTCTCTTTCATGTGACCGTCCACTCCGCCATTCCTCCGAAACAAGAAGCCCAGGTACACAAACTCTTTCACCTCCTGCACCGCCTTTCCCTTCCACTCCCCTTCCTTACCCCTTCCACCTCCTTTTCTGAAAACCATAACCTTGGACTTTTCCGCATTCAGTTCTAACCTGTTCTTATCCAGGTATCTTCTCAACCTCTTCATCATTTCCTTTAAGGCCTCCTCGCTTTTTGCCACCAACACTATGTCATCTGCATACGCTAGCGACCAAATTCTAACCCCTCCTATCCTGACTCCTCCCACTACTCCGGCCTCCAGCTTACTTTCCATATCCGCCATTAAAATCGCAAAAAGCGTTGGGCTAAGCGGACACCCTTGTCTTAATCCCCTATCCATCCAGAATCCCTCCGAAATCCCCTGTCCTCCTCTTACCTTATCTTTGGTCTCTTCATATATCTCCCTTACCCTCTCGATCAGGCCTCTCTCCACTCCCCTATCCTTCATCGCCTCCCACAACCTCCCCCTATCCACCGACGGAAACGCGCCTTTTAGATCCACAAAAAACGCGTACACTCTCGACCCCTTCTTCGCTAATTCTCTATGGACAATGTGCTGCAGAACGTAGATATTGTCGATAGTACTCCTACCTGCCCGAAAGCCCGCCTGCGTCTCCGGCAATATTCCTTTCCCCTCGACATCCTTCCGCAGCCTCTCCGCCACCACCATCACGTATACTTTATACGCCGTATTCATGAGCGTAATTCCTCTATAATTTTCCTGCCTATCCCTATCTCCTTTCTTATACAGAGGTACTATTAACCCTTCTCTCCACCCTCGTGGGAATCCCTCCCCCCTCCATACTTTCTTCACTACCTCCTTCAGCCTCTCCCTAACCTTTTGTGTACTAAACAGCCATGCTTCGTTCTCTATCCCATCCAGCCCTGCTGATTTTGACCTTCTTAACTTCCTTATCTGTTTCTCTATCTCCTTGTCATTCAACTGCTCCATCTCTGCCTCCCCCGTTCTTCTACTCCCATCATCTCTCTTCCTTGAATCTGAGCCCTTGAATGATTCTTTAAAAAACTCCCTCCACTCCTCACTCCCTATCTTCTCGCTTATCCTACTCTCCGCTTCCTAAACCTATTTATTATCTTCCAGACGTCCCCCTCTGTCTTAACATTTCCTAACTCCTCCTCCAGCTCTTTCTCCTTTTCCTGTTCTTTCTTCTTACACATCAATCTAAACCCCTTCCTCATTTCTGCGTACTCCTCCCTTTTCGCAGTACCCTCTTTCCACTTCTTATATTTCCTCTTCACCTTCCTCTTCACCTTCCTCTTCACCTTCCTCTTCACCTTCCTCTTCACCTTCCTTTTCATCTTTTTACATTCCCTATCCCACCACGGCTTCACCATTCCTTTCTTTTTCTTTTTAAATACCTTCTTTTGCACGCACCCTTTCACTTTCTCTTTTAAATCCTCCCATTTCTCTTCCACCGTCTCCCCTTCGAAGCGTACCTTCCCTAACTGCTCCTTATACTTCTCTATCGCCTCCCTCGTCCAGCTAACCCTCTCCCCCGTCGCCACTTCTTCCCCACCTTGCCTTCCGCCATTCTCACCCCTTATCCACAACCCTAATGGCTGATGGTCTGACTCTACCCTCCCTTCTACTGCGAATCTCTCCATCTCCTCCCACCCTTGCATATTCATAACTACATAATCTATTACCGATACCACCACCTTACCTACGTATGTGTATTCTCCCTCTTCGTCCCCAGTTGCCATACCATTTGCCACCGCCTAGCCTCTATCCTGCATCCAGTCCCTTAGAATCTCCCCCTCCTTATTTATTAACCTATCCTTCGAATTCCTTTCGAAGCTCTCCCCTTCCCTGTAAAGGCCCCCTTCCCTCCCCATCCTCGCGTTAAATTCCCCACCCAGTACCACCATACCCTCCTCTCTTTCACCTAACAGGTCCTCCACCCTTTCTTTCATTCTTTCCATCCCATCCTTATTGTACACTGTCACAAACTGACTGCTTACCCCTCCTATCTTCACTTTCCTCATTTGCACTCCCTCCCCCTCTTCCTCTCCGTGAGCTTCTTCCTCTAATCCATCTCTAACCCCCGTTATAATTCCCCCACTAGCCCTTCCTTTTTCACTCTGACCGCCTCCTGGAGTCTCCACCTATACCCCCTTGGTAGCTTGGGTCTATTCTATCCCATTCCTTTCTTTCCACCCACGTCTCTACCAGTCCTAGCACATCAAATTCCTGGATATACCTCCAAAACTCCTCATCCTTCTTCTTTACCCCTGCTACTTTCCAGTAAAGCACCTTCACAACTCCTCTACCCTGCATTACCCCCACCCCCCTACTTCCTACGAAACAAATTCCCCTGCACTTCCTTCAACACCTCTTTCTCCTCGTCCCACACCCACATCTTCTCGTCTATTTTTATTTTCCGATATCCTACCTTCGCCGATCTCCCTTCACTCCTCTCCCTCCTAGCCCTGTCGTACAGCATTCTCTGTACATTCCTTTTCTTTCTTGTCAAGTCGTGATCGATGAAAACTTCCTTATCCTTTATCCTATTTTTATTACGCATTACCCCCAACTTTTCTTCCCAGCTCTCCAACTCCACAACCGCCACTTCTTTCTCCTTTCTCCCCTCCAACTTAACTTTCCCTACCCTGCCTTTATTCCACCCTATGCTCTGTAGCAGCGCTTCCACGCCCTCCCTTTCTTCCCCGCTCTTCATCTTCAACCCTCTTACCACAATATTATTTCTCCTGTCTGCCTTCTCCTTTCACTCCATTCTCAACTCCATTGCCCTTATCCTTTCCCTATCCGCCCTCTCCTCCTTTTCATTCCTACGCTCTCCCACTTTCTCGTATATCATATTCCCTACCAGTACCTTCCGCAAGCGACAGATGCCTCTGCAGAATGTTGGCGTCTTTCGCCGCCAAATTTTCCTTTTATTTCCCTTTTTTTTTTCTTCAATTCCTCACAGTCCCTCCCTTTCTCTCCCTTAACATCCCCTAACTCTGCGAGAACCACCCTTGACCCCTCGAAAGCCTAAGACTCCTGACCACGAACTCCCCCGATTACTTGCCAACCTAACCTCACTTTCCCTATCCAACTAAATCCCACCTCACACCCACGCTGAAACTCACTTTTTATCTTCCCAATTCACCCCCCACACAACCCTACTCACCTCCTCGGCTTCCACCCTGACACTCCACTCACACCTTCCACACAAATTCCGTAAAATTCTCTCACCACCTGTCACTAAACACGTTCTCACTTTCGCCACCAACATGCAAGTCCACCGCCCTTGCTATATTTGGTGTCCTGGAACGAAACCGCGATAACAATAATTTTGAATTTTTGCTCAAACATGTTTCAAAGACCATGCTTTTTAATTAAATTACATGAAAGTTACGTTTTTTATATTTCTCCATTACTCTGTAAGAACTTCACGACACCACGTTGATAAAGTTCATGATAGTTTAATTAAAAACTCAGAGGAAGACAGTGATATGTCAGCGAGACACCAAGCTCTATGCTTAGCAACAAAAATCAAGAGCTTCAAGTTCATGTGTTCCATTGTAATATGGAATGACGTTCTATTGGAGATTAATGTGCCTTTTTCGGGTTTCAATCGTGTGCGAAACTATGTATTCTCTACGATGCCTGTGATTGGCCAGAGCGCCCCATGGTGGGGACTGGTCGAACTTGATTGGCCAATCAAGTCTTTTTTAAAAACCCGGGAGGACGGAAAGCCAAATCGGATTAGTATTATATCCATTGTTCCTTTGCACGTTGGTTTACCGCCCTCCCGGTTTCTCCAATATAGACTTTGCCACAAGAACAAGGGATTTTGTATACTCCCGGGTCACTGAAAGTTGCCTTTTTATCTTTAGGGTTATTTAAAAGTTGTCCTATTTTCGCAGGTGGTTTAAATATGGTTTGGATGTTGTGTTTGTTGAGAATTCTTCCTATTTGTTCTGTGATACCTTGAATGTAGGGTAGCATGGTGGTCGTTTTTCTCTCTCTTTCTTTACTAGGTTGTGTTGACTTGTTTTTTTTGAGTGTATTATCTTATTGCTTTATTAATTTGTAATAATTATATCCTTGCAAGAGCTGTTTGAGTTTATTAAACAATTCGAAAATATTTTCGGTTTTGTATTTAACAGCACTACCCTTCTAAAGTTGGATAAGTTAGACATTCTTGAAAACTGTAAAAATTTGCAAGAAAATCTTACAAACGAAGACGAAAATCGCTCAGATTTAGTAGGCGTGGATTTTTATGATGAACTTATTGCGTTAAGAACTTACCTCAAGCCAAACATGTGTGCAAATGAAATTTTGACGTTCATACTAAAAGAAAACTTGGATCTCGTGTCAGTTGGTCCTAAACTTGTCTCTCTTTTCGCGCCCAGTTTGAAACTTCACGCATTCTTAATAGAAACTCATCAATACCTCTTTCATTTCTGGAGTTCCGGTTGATGCCCTTCCACGGTATTTTTGTCGTGGTGGTTGGCTGCGAATCGCTAACGCCAGCCAAAGCATCATCAGCAGGCACAGTTGATGTTCCACTATTTACCGTTTTTTGCAGATCTTCTTGCTGGCCAGCTTTTTTATTAGTGAGATCTGCCTGACCATCTGGCAGATCACCATCACGACCGTCCAGTATGCTGTGAACCTTAGTATGAATTTTTTGTATGGTTTTGGTGTTCCGCTTAGTCATTTTCATCTTCATTATCTGCCTGTATGGCATGAGTAACCCTGTTAGTAGCAATGCTACCGCTAACATAGCCATCAAAGTCATGAGAGGAAAGTTCAAGGCCGACCTTACCCTGTTACAGATAGGCTACGAAATTTTAGTGCATAGAACTGAGGTTTACAACCTCTTTTACTGTACCTTTTTTCAATATCTACTATGAAATCGCGGGCGTAAGACGTACGTCCATGCTGCGGCAGGTATCAAATACTTCAATGTTCTTATCTAAAATATTTAAATTGTTTAAATAAAAAAAATATCTATATTTTGGAGAAGTCACCTATATGTATACTTATTCACTTATTCATGGGACTTGTCTCAACTTTTACAAACAGAATTGACTTCACTGCTTTTATAATGTCGTCGATAGTGTTATCTGTGAGTAGACTATTATAGTTGTCAAATTCAAACCATTTTTTTATTTTCAGAACTGTATAGAACTCTTATGGGATGAGGTTGCAATTACCTTAGAACAGGCTTACAATATTCTTCTCGACTCAGATACATCCGAGTGTTCACTGGAGGAATACAAAGTTTACAGTCAATTTGTAAGACGTGGTTATCGTATTCAGCGCTGTTCTAGTGTTAAGCTGCTGCCAAAAAAAAGAGCAAGTGTACGAGAATCGATAAATCCATCCAAAAAAATTATCATTTCGCCACTAACTGGCCTCAAAAAGTCTAATGATTGCTCTCGAGGCAGGGAAAATATTGAAATTGTAGGAAAAAAATGTTCTAATAAACTCTCCCATGCTCCTAAGAAAAGAAATTTAGAAGAGATACATGTTGAAGATAAGGATAATAATGATAATGGTATGGATGAGGATATCGTTAAGGAAGTAATAGAAGCTATTATTTCTAATTTGGAATCAAAAGAACACAAAACAATATCTGACAACCAAGAAAGTCACAAACTAATTCAAAGTAATGATCCTTCTCAATCTGAAATATCTGAAAAAAATACAAGTATCCCTCCGGAAAATTTAGGTAAACAAACAGTAATAAAGAAAAACTACAATTCTAAAGCAGAAATAATTTCCGAGGAAAGTGTATCACAGTACGTAAAAATACTCAAGGACATCAGCAGAGATAATAGTAGTAATACAGAAAACAGTGTTTCTAAACGGCTAGGAACGCGAATTAAACGTAATGTTAAAGTACTGCCAAAGCGGGTCGATCAGATACCAGTGTCGACACCCGTTCCAGAGTCTTCACAGGTCGCTGTAAATGAGAATACGAATGAGATGAAAAGAATGAGAAATGCTTTATTATATAACTCAGACTGCTCATCGTCTAAAAAACAACGCCAAGAGGTAAGAAACATATTTAATTAATTTACTTATTTTCCAAATTACATTGAACTACTTTTGAACCACCAGAGTCACTGAAAAAATGAAAATATTGAGGAGAGGTCTGTTGAGAAAAATTTCATGTGATCTTATAATGCACTGTTCATTGTGACAAAAAAAAGTGAGGAACGATACAATGGCTTGTACTTACGAATCTCCTTCGCTTTGTCGAACCTTAAGAAATACCGCTCCAATTCGAACGAGCGTGATTTCCTGTTTTATTGATATGTGGAAAAACTCACGAGAAGCACAATGTTGTTGCAGGCGAGATTGAATTTACCTCTCTCCTACGATTTGTTGCACACTTTTTTCCAAGCAGTGCACAAAAATCACGTAGCACATGAAGCACATCGCACACGATATCGATATACGAGTCGAAAATAAAGCCTGAGCACAATGAAACGTAACGTAAAAGTCAATCTGTCCTTTTCTATCATATAACGCCAACTTTCCCGCGATCTCCTCATAAGAAACATATAGACTTTTACGTTCCTGTTTCGCTGTGCTTAGGCCTATAGTAGGGCGAAGAGTATAATACCAATCTCAGAAAATGAAAGATCCCGGGGTCCTATTATTTTCCTTTTTATCTGACAAGCTACTGTGTAAAATTTGGTTCCGATAAAAAAAATTGTCTAGTCGATTATGCCAAAATTTCCCGAAAAACCTGAAAGCAGGTTTTTCTTGATTTACCTAAAAATTATTTGTTGTATTGAAAAAATGTTAGGAGAAAAGTTGTAGATCCCAATAAAATATATCTTTTTTGTTCTATACATTTTTAATGAAATATTTCATATATATGAAATATTGTATATTTATATATTTTTGAGAAAAAAAGGTGAAAAAATATAAAAGCTTTTTTGTTGGTATTTTTCAAAATAAGAAGCATTCTTAATTTAGATACTTATGGGCTTATTGAAAAATATAAAGCACCAGATTTAGCCCCTATAAAGCCTGATTGGTTAGTTTTTGATTGTCATTCAACATTTTTACAAAAATTAATTTTTAAAAACATCAAGTTGTTTTATCACTGTACGAAAAATGTCTTGCGAGCTGTAGAATTTAGTTCCGAAAGTCACCCTAAACTCATTAAATCTGAAGTCGACCATTCTGAGCAGTTACCCAGCTCTTCGCTAGTTTTTTCTTAAACTACCTAGGATTCGCCGCGAGGAGGTAACTGCATTTAGAATCCCACCTAATACCCATCAAAGTCACCGAACCACGTGAGTATAATCTGGATTTACGCAGTGTGAACTGTAAATTCGTGCTAAAAGTGGGCATAATTTGCCTGGACTTTAGCTGAACTTTAATGAAAATGAAGCCATCTCTCTGTTCGCTCGTGACTGCTTTACTTGCATCAGTAATGATTTCGATGGTTCGTTCAACCGCTTGCGTATGAAAGGGGAACTTGTTCAAATGGTCTGGTGGATTATCCTGTTGATCAATTGAAATTTTTAGCTCGTCTGATGTGACATGAGCTAGAATTGGCAGCTCTGTAATTGCCCTTTTGCCCAAGTCTACAAGTTCCGTATAACTTGTGGGTTGAAAATTCAATTTCGGGACGAAGAACTTTCGTAAGGCTGGTTTAGACTTCTATTTTTTTGCCCAGATAGAGGAGCAGCTGACACATCTTAAATTCCAACAGCCGTTCATCAGCAACGGAAGCAAGGTACGGTAATAAAACTAAAGCCAAAACCAGTCATATGAAAGTTCTTAGTCCCGAAATTGATTTTCAAGCCACAAGTTATACGGCACTTGTGGAGTTGGACTAAGGGGCCATTACAGAACTGTCAGTTCTATCTCATGTAACAGCAGACGAGCTAAGAATATTAATTGATTAAAAGGATACTCCGCCAGTCGATTTGAATGAGTTCCCTTGTCATACACAAGCGGTTGAACGAACCGTCAAAATCATTACTGAAGCTAGGTCACGAGTGAACAGAAAAACAGAGAAAACTTAATTTTCGTATTAAAGCTACGCTATAGTCCAGGCAAATCATGCAAACTTTCAGAACAAAATCTCAGTTCTATTTAACGTAAGTCCAGGTCATACTCACGTGGATGCGTGGTTGGGGTGGGTATTTGGTTGGACTCTAAATGTAGCTACCTCCTCGCGGTGAGTCCTCGGTAGTTTAAGAAAAAAACTAGCGAAGAGCAGCTTATTTGCTTAGAATGGACGTGTTCAGATTTGATGAGTTTGGGGTGACTTTTGGAAATTAATTCTACAGTTCTCATTATATGTTTTCACGTTTTTTTATTATTTTTTTCAAGAAGGGGTGGTTAAATAAAAAAAGCTATGGAACGAAAAAGATATACTTAATAGAGATGTACAACTTTTCCTAAAGTAGTTTTTCAATACAACGAATAAATTTGAGGTTAATGACGAAAAACTTGTTTTTTCACGTTTTTCGGGCAATTTTGGCATAATCGGCTAGAAATTTTTTTTTTTGTATCGGACCCAAATTTAAACACAATTGCTTGTTAGATAAAAAGGAACAGAATAGGTCGCCGGGTTCTTTCATTTTCTAAGATTTTTATTTTACTTTACGTATAATTTTTAAAGTAGTTTTTTTTGCGCTATTTTTTAAAATCAAATCTTGTTTAATAGTTATTTGCAACTTGATTTTTGGATGCAATTTTTTTAATCATTGTGCAAAAATAAATACATTTTTATAAGCCGGTGCGACGTGATTTCAGTGCATTTTCAAACGATGAATCCAACGACCACCTCTATTTTTCGATAGTCCTACCGATTCTCGAGATAATCTAAAAAAAAACTACACAAAACTACGGTTTTAAGGAAACATTTATATTAAAAAATAATAATTGACTTTTTTGAACAAACTATAAGTGATTTTCTTCGCTTTTACATTCTGATGAAAACAAGAAAAAAAGTAATTTATTCTAGCATTCACCGTACATAAAATATAGCGAACCTAAGAACGGCTTAAAATATCAACAACAAAATTATACTTTTTCGCCTATTTTTGAACATTCATAAAATACTAACAAGAATTAAAAAATGACTGTAAATGGCTTAAATGAAAGCTTAATCTTTAAACTTTAAGCTTTACAAAAATAAAATACTAGGACATTACCCAGATAACAATCGTGCGACTTACAGTACTCGCATGCGTGCGAGTCATAACGCACGCATGCTGCCATCACCTGTCGCAATGCTGTAATGGGTAGGTAGAGTGCGTGCGCAATGCGTCTCATATCGCCATCACGACGTACTTCACGTATGATTGCGTATGACAACCTGTCTGCGACGCACCGTGCGTCCATCCTGCAGATAATTAATAAAGCATTTCATAATAATAATCTAATTAGATCCTAGTTAAATCCTAGATATTGTTTATTGAAAACATTATCATTAGGCTCCTTTTTCACGGAGCAAAATTTGAAAAAGTTCCAAATACTTTTTCTAACTACAACTCCCATTGACTTCGCTCCTGACTTCCAAATTTGGTTAATGTCCAAGTTAATTTTTCCAAAAAAATAGCGTGGGGGGGGGGGGTATTAATTATTTTGTCCAAATAAAAAAATTACTTTCTTATTTTTTTTATGGAAAATTAATTTGGACAAACAAAAATAATGGCAAAATACAAAGTCAATCGGAGTTGTAATTAGTTAGAAAAAATATTTTGAACTTCGAAATTTTGCTCCGTAAAAGGACCGCGTAAAATGCATGATTATACAATTTTATTATAATCTTCTATGTGTTTTATTTATTTCAAACCTGTAATTTTAAACTTTATTTTTAATTTAAATTTCTTAATATTCCAATATATTACACAAGGTTACATGGGATTTTAGTTAAGATTTTCCCATTTTTAATATTTTTTGCAATATTTTAATTAAGCCGTAATTTTTAATTGAATTTTAATCAGTTTGAATGATTTTAATACTTTCAAGTTGAGGTAAGAAATTTAAAAAGCGCCCTTAGGTGTTGAAATGATGATGGCGTAGCCGCCGCCGCCGACGCGCATGTCCAACAAGTCTGCAAACTGTCAGCACGCTACCGGGCTCATGTGTCTCGCGTGTCTCGTGTGGGTTCCAATTTTCGGCGTCTTTTTCTCGATGTATGCGGTGTTTTTGCATAATCATCGCAGTGTTTTAACTGATATAACCTGCTGGTTTTATCATGGATGTTTTTAAGGAGTGTGCTGGAGTGCTGATTAA